>VYZU01038044.1:80837-101127 GCA_013401355.1 Ceyx cyanopectus
CGGCGGGCGGCTCCTGGGAGGCCGGCAGGCCGGGCCTCGGGCACGGCCCTCTGGGGCAGCCTCGGGTGAGGCAAGGGCCGGGTGCCTTCCCCGCGCCCGGAGGTGGCGGGTGGGCTTGTCTCCCTACGTTCTCCTTCGCTTTGAAAACTGCGTGAGTTTCATTAGCCGCTTCTCATCGCACCGTTTCTCTTTTTTTTTTTTCTTTCTTATTTTTTTCTCCTCTCCTCTGATAAGGAAAGACTTTCGCTTTCCTGTCTCCTCAGCCCGTCGGAGTCCCACCCGCCAGCGCGTCTCGGCGGCCGCGGCCCAGGACGCTGCCGGGAAGGGCCGGGGGCTCCGCGGGGCTCTCGGCGCTGGGTTGGTCCCTGCGGGGCTCCTGTCCCGGGGCTTGGTCCGGCAGCTCGCCGCGCTCGAAGGAGGAAGGGTGGTGGAGGCTGAAGGCGACAGGCGGGTGCTGCCCAGGCAGTGCAAGCAGGGCGGGGAAGCTTCGGCTCCGTCTTCTCGGAAAAACCCACCGCGGAGCTGGCAAAGCTTCAGCTGTGCACGGGGAGCCGAATCCAGGTCCAGTGCGAGTGGATGCAGGCTCTTCTAAGATCACAGGTGTTTTCTCTCTCCCGTTTCGAGTGAACACCACCTCCCCGGCCACAGCCTGATGCATAGTTGTGCTGCCCGTTGTGCATCTCCTGCCGTGTCTGCTCCGGCTGGTGGTGTTTGCACCGCCTGTGCCTCCCACTTGGCCATCACACGTGTGGAGTCCCTCAGCCTGGGCTCACACTTACCTCTGGAGACTTTCTACCCTGATCTCATTTATTCTGCAGTTTTGTAAATCTTAGATTAACTTGTCACGAAATTGGATTTACTATTGGTAGACTCCAGACTTCACTTTTAAGTGAGAAAAAAATGATTCTTCTCTGTCCAGAACTGAGGCCTGAGAGTTCTCAGCAGAAAATATTTTAAAAAGTTATTTTGTCTGTTTATTTGTTGGGTTTTGGTGGTTTTTTTCTTTGCGATTGCTCATCCTTGTTTCTTCTCTGATGCTCACAGCTCTTTCCTCAGCTCTGCTCAGACTGCTGCCCAGCATCAGGACAGGAATGCTGAATTTTTAAAAGCAGCATTTCCAGAGCTGGCTTTCAAGCTCGCTTTTGTCTGTGTTAGGAGTATTTCAAGGCTGTGGAATCTGCCTAAACCTGTACCTGTAATGTAGCATAGGCAAGAAATTAATTTCCTTGGCTCAGTGCTTAGCACACAGCTTATCTACAGCTTTTTTAGGGAAGAGGAGTTAGTGATGTGTTTTGTATGATTGGCCTCTTCTGGATTTCTTCAGTGTTATTGCTACCTCAAAAAGAATTAACCTTTTTTTTTTTTTTGTCCTCCGATTTGTGACACTGCAGCAAATGCTGCATTTTAGCTGTTCAGATTCCCCATGTGATCTCTCATGGATTTTGCTTACCAGTAATATTAAGGTGTTAGTATTTATTGTTCTCTCTGGCTTTTTGAGAAGATGGAGGCAGCTTGGACGGTTGTTTCAATCTCTCTGCAGGCATGGACAGGGATGGCTGTGCTTTCAGGCTGTGCTTTCAGTTTGTTTCATATTTTGGAAGTTATCTTCAGTGGTGAGTGCTAAACTCTTAAAATTTATTAGAGTCTAAAATAGCAGACTTCTCCTTTTTTTGCCTTTAAATTCTACATCGTTGACCTGTCGTGAACTGGCTCAGCTTGAACCCAGCTAAAGGCATTTTGGCAGGCTGTCCTTATGTTTATTTTGTGATAGAGCTTAATTTTGAGGTCTTGATAAAGAATATTTGTAGGAATGTTGGATTTGCTCTACTCGCACCATTTATGAACACTTTTCCCTGCTCCTTGTAATGCTGAGAGTGAAGCAGAGAGGCAAAGGGCACGACAAAATGAAGACCTGCCATGGAAGCAGTGGTGACTGTTTCTGATGCTAGCAGTGCAGATGCATTTCCTAAGGTAGCTCCTGTTCTGTCACCTGAGAGAAGGGAGAGAGATCTTGAGATACTGCTGGTGACACCCACTATTCTGACTGCCAGGAGGGGTATACAAATTACCTTAAGGGAGCAAGAAAATGTACAGATTGCATAAAGCAGCTGCAAAGATCACTTCGGTTGAAGAAACTGGGGCTTCCCTGTTGTCCCCAGAGCTCTGACAAAGCTTGGCCTTGAATCAGCTGCCAGCCACTGCTCTTTGCCCAGGGCCTTTTCTCTCACTGCTGCAATGTCCAGTCCTCGTGTCAGATTTTGAGACTGCTGGACGGTCCACTGTGCTTTTTTAGCCTATCATTTTAAATTGACCTTTTTCTCTGGTCACCTGCTTGTTCAGCATCTTGAAAAAGCTGATCTTGGTGTTCCTTTTGTTTTGTCCCTGTCATTTCACAGGGTCCTCTGGAGCTCTGCAGGTTTATGAGGAGCTAGCTATCTGTGATAACATACAAGCAGTGCCATGATGATTAAGGGTTTTCTCACCAAACCTAACAGAGATTCACCCTGTAGCCAAAGCTAAAAAAGCATGGGCAGGGCCATTGCTCAAAACTCACTCTCTCTTTGCAATTGAACCACAACCTTGAGGCTCACTCACACTGTTCTGACTGGCTAAACCACTTGGGAAACACAGAGCTGAAACTGCTCTGTGCCATTTTTGGAGTGAACTGCTTTGGGATTGTAAGCCAAATGCAACAACTTCGATGCAAACTCTAAAACAGCTTTTAGCCCTCAAACAAGCAGCTAGGAAAGCATCTCAAATATAATTAAGTTGCCACCTAAACCTAAAGTAGATGGCAGACTGCATCCAGAGGCATTAGTGTGGACTTGGGCAAGTCCTGTGTAGCTGAGTCCATGCTGCTGGCTGAAGCACAGGTCACGTAACACAGTGCAAAGCTTAGTTCAGGTGTTTATAGGAGGTTGTTCATATGCTGGTACATCCCTGTGTCCACCCTTCTTCCTGGTCTTAATTAAAATTCTGTCTTTCCTACAGTTGTGCAGAAGAAAAAGTGTTGTATCTGAGACAGTGTAAATCTCAGATGTTATTTCTTTAATTGCAAGGAAGATGAAAAGGAAGTTTGCTTTTGGAGTGGAAGAAGCTGGTTGAAACTCACAATTTTCATGCGTCTGTCTGGAAATGCTTTGAAAATTCCACACCTGTTGATGCTTCTTTCCCACCCTCAACAGTTATTTCACCTCTGAGAGCAAATGGAAATACTTTTAAGGGTTTTACCCAAGCATATGGGTTTGCAATTACACATATCTGTTTAATGTAACTTTTGCTGAAAGCTTGCATCCCTCTCTGCCTGGAAGGCACAGAGGGCTCATTGTTCAGACGACTGGGGTAAGCAGTGAAGTGTGCATGGGTATTAGAAAAGGCTCATTTATGATCATTTTTTAAAGCTGTCATTTTGTTAGAAATGCTGTTCTTAGGGGGGAGGGGCATCCTTGTCTCTCTCTGAGAAGCTGTTTCATCAGATTTAGCTACGCAACCTAGAAAGCATATGCACTTGTAAAACACGTGTAAGTCAGTGGCAGCAGGACTGTAAGGTGCAGAATTATTTTGAGACAGGCTTTACCTGTTACTCTGGTAGAACAAAACTGTTGCTTAATTCTGCTTTATTTAAAATCTTTCCATTTTCTAAACTTCTGTGTAAACTCAATGGCTGTTGCAAAGGATTGGTGGCAGTCAGGGAGCTATTGCATTCATCTTGTTGACTTTTCTCAATGTCATCCAATGACAGGACGAGAGGCAATGGGTGCAAGTTGGAGCACAAGAGGTTTAGGGGAAACACAAGGAAGAACTTTTTCTCAGTGAGGGTGCCAGAGCTCTGGAAGGGGCTGCCCAGGGAGGTTGTGGAGTCTCCTGCTCTGGAGACATTCCAGCCCCCCATGGATCTGTTCCTGGGTGACTTGGTCTAGGTGCCCCTGCTCTGGCAGGGGGGTTGGACTAGATGATCTTCTAGCTCCCTTCCAACCCCTAACACTCTGTGTGTAATTCTCTGTGTGTGTGTGAGTTACTTCCATTAGAAGCCAGAGGCTAAAAGCTAACATTGGACTCCTTTTGGTCTTGAGATGCTACTGAATGGTGTTTGTGAGGAGGGCTTTCAAAATTTATATAAAGGAAACTTCAAAGGATACTTTAAAAAAAAAAAAAAAACTTTTATAGGACAGGTCTAGATAGAGGGGGGCAGGTGAAAAAGGCAGAAGGCTCTGCTTTTGTTTTTCCCTGGTTTGTTAGGTATTCTTTGTTTTTGTGGGGGTTTTTTCTGGGGATTTACCTGACAAGTGCCAGAAGTCTGTCTCTGACCTTTAAGTTTAGTTGATAAGTTACTGCTCCTTGGATTCCCCAAATAGGTGTGCTATTTAAAGCATTCTTGATTCTGAAATTTCCTTCTCTGTGTATTAATTTCTTAATTCTGTGACTCTTCTGGGGTTGTTTTGTTGGTTGGTCAAGTGGAGGAATAAAAAGCTGACTGAAGAATGCCCAAACTGCTATTGTGAAAAAGCAAAGTGGAAAATGTTTTTATTATTTTTAAGAAAAAATCCTTCAGTACACAGCTGCAGTTTTAGTCCAGAATTCTCAAAAGTATTTTTGATTCCTTAGTGAAATTAGTAGAATTAGGCAGCAGAATATCTTCAGGGGTCTGATGCAGAGCGTCTGGTTATGCCTGTGTACCGAGAGGCAAATGCCTACAGTGTGGGGCTTGTCATACTGCAGTAGCAAAGTTGTTTGAGTTCAGCAGAGAAAATACTGAGCTGTTTGTTTTCTATCCCTTTTAGCACAGCTCTGGTGTGTGTTGATCTCACCATCTACGTGCACAGCAGGAGCCTCACCAGCTCTTTCTGTTCCTTTGAGGTCATGAAACGCGTACGCACGGAGCAGATTCAGATGGCAGTGTCCTGCTACCTCAAGCGCCGTCAGTATGTGGACTCAGAAGGTCCCCTGAAACAAGGGCTGAGGCTGTGCCAGACTGCTGAAGAGATGGCAGCTAATCTCACAGGTGAGCCTGTCGGGTTTGCCATGCGTGCTTCTTGGCAGAATTGTGAGGCAGAGGAGGCAACAGAGCTGGGGAAGGGCCTGGAGAATAAATCTGATGAAGAGCGATGGAAGGAGCTGGGACTGTTTGAGGAAGAGGAGGCTGAGGGGAGACCCCATCACTCTCTACAACTACCTGGAAGGACATTGTGGAGAGGTTGGTGCTGGTCTCTTCTCACAGGTGATTACACTAGTGATAGAACAAGAGGGAGTGGATTCAAGCTGCAAGAGGGCGGGTTTGGACT
Organism: Ceyx cyanopectus; assembly: GCA_013401355.1. Lineage (NCBI taxonomy): Eukaryota > Metazoa > Chordata > Aves > Coraciiformes > Alcedinidae > Ceyx > Ceyx cyanopectus. Next base: position 86,120 of record VYZU01038044.1, read on the forward strand.
GGGCATTGGGGAAATGTTTTTCACTGAAAGAGTGGTCAGACACTGGCACAGCTGCCCAGGGAGGTGACTGAGTCCCCATCCCTGGATGTGGTTAAGGGTTGTTTGGATGTGGTTTTCAGGGACGTGGTTTAGGGGTGAAATTTGTAGAGTAGGGCTAATGGTTGGACTTGATGATCCCAAGGATCTTTTTCAACCTGAATGATTCTGTGATTCTATGAAAGCCTGCACTGTAGGAGTACAATTATTCAACAGAAAATTTTATTATAAAAAAGATAAAAGTATGAGTGTGTGTGGTGGTGAATTTGTCTGCAGCTGTGGGCAGCTCTCCATTTGAAATAGAGACATTCCCCAGTGTGAAGTTGACATGAGTTATGAACTTCTGAAGAATGAAAATGTGGAGTGTAACAAGGTGACATTCATGGTCAGGGAAACAGCAGGCTGAAATAGCAGGTCAGGGTGTGGAAAATGCATGTGATGTATCCCAGTGAGCATGAAGCCTGGTGAGTAGTGGTGCTTTGGGATGAGGTGAGGAGAGCCTGTATTAGAAACTGAGTAGAAGCAGGAACATCTCTTGTACCTTTGTACTCCTGGGGAGCTGTATCCTGTGAAATAGAATCAGCTTTCTAGTTATGAAAGCTCTGCTCTGTTACTTGAAAAAAAACAGAAACAAGAAAAAACCTTCAGTGGATGAGACAGTTTATTTCCCCACCTGCCCTTTCTCCTCTTAAAGGCTTCAGAACACTTCTTGCTTCTCTAATCTGTCTGTGACAGTCTTCATTGTGTTGTTTTTCTTAGACTACACTCCTGCTTGAACACATAGAAATATTGAAAGGATGCAAGCAGTGTGGAGGTTATAAATATTACATTTACTTGTAGAAGTAATAGACAATACTGAACTGACCTTTCAGTGAAAATACAAGGAGGAAATGTTTTCTGTTAACAAAACTGCTTAGATTGTGACAATTTCCCAGGCTAAGAGTGGAGGAGAATTGAGTTACTTGTGATACAACTTGATTTGGCAAAACATCAGTTGCTGTATAACTGTGCTTGTAACTAGATAAGATTGGATGCCAAAATAGCTTTTTCTACCTCTAGAGTATTTTGCCTTAATTACAATCCAAAGATGAATGACTTGTGGGTAAATGTCCAGGCTGACTCTCTCAGGGACCTGAAAGAATTTGGGTAATATTTTGTTATTAGAAGTGACTTAGATCTTATTAGTACTCTTAATATCCTTGCTGTTTGCAGAGTAACTATCAGAAATTTGTTGCAACTGAAATAATAATGGGGAAGATGGAGAAGGAATGAACCCAAAGTCAACTGCTGGATTGTTTTTGATGGGAGATTTTACAGCAGCTATGGGTAGAAAGGTCTGTTAAAATGGGATTAGAACTTGAGATCAGTCATACCAACAAGACTGAAGATATGTGAAGTAGTAGAATTTGTAATTTGGATTACAAATTCTTGCATTGACATATGGCATGATGCAGGAAAAAAAAGTTTCAGTAAGGAGTGTGAATGAGTGTGTGACTGGATTTTGTTTCATAACTAATCTCCACCAAATGTTATTACTAAATGTAATTCATTCTTATTGATTCTTATTAACCTCTATCCTTTTGCAAGTGCAAGGGTTTTGTGGTGGGTAATTCAGGACTCAGTCATCAGTTTTCATTAGAAGTGAGAATGGTCTTCTCCCCTGTATTCAGCAGCTTACTGCTTTTCAGCCATGCTCGTAGTAAGCTGTCAGTGACTGTGCTGCAGTTCCATGGATGACTGCCCAAAAAAAGAAAAACTCAGGTAGTACTTATTCTGACAGATGCTGAATATGCTTTCTGCTGCAGTCACCTTAGTTTTGCATACTAAAACTGACCAGATTCTAAAGCCTGCATGGCTTTATTTTGGGGAAGGTGATCAAATACTTTTTATTTCTGAATGTTTTTGCTCATTCCTTAACAAAAGGAATTGCTTTTTCTGTTCAGCTCTTTTATTTTGTTTGACTTTTAACCATTCTGTATAAATGATTATAGACAGAAGTTGCTTACTTCTGTCTTTTTGTCTTTCTGTGATTTTTGTCTTTCACAGTGAATAGAGTCCTCTGGTTTGGTTCTAAATATTCGTTTCCTGGTTTTACCTCAGCATTTCTTTTTGTCTTCTTCCAGAGTCTCTTCAGCTTAGGCCTTCTTCATTGCTTCATATAATTGCATTATCTGTACAGCTTTTATATTCACAGAATCATAGAGCAGTCCAGGTTGGAAGGGGCCTGTAAAGATCTTCTGGTCCAAGCTTTTGTGGGCAAGGGAGCCCAGATGAGGTGATCTAGCACTCATATTTCTGTAGAAAACCAGAAGAGTATTTGAGGACAGAATGAGCAAGTAAGGAATTCTTCTAATCCTGCCCATAGTATCCTATCAACACAGGGCTTTCTGAAACTGCATGTCATCACACTCAAGTAAAAGAGGGATTAGTTGCTGTTAAGCAGTGTTTATGGTAGTCCAGTGTTTTTATCTGGAAGCAGTGCTGTTTGTAGCCAGCACACGAGACCAGGAGGGTATTGTCCATATCCCTGAGTTAAGATTGAGTTCCTTTGGATCTGCTGTGGGGTCACACAGCTGGCTGCAATGGCACAGGTGGTGTTTTTTCCAACAGATATTCTTATGACCACTGGGGAAGGTGGAGAAGAAACTATAGTAGATTTATTAATAAATGAGACATATGGCCAGTGTTTTATTTTCACCAGAGGAAAAATATGCCTGAAAATTTAGTCTTTTTTTTTGGCATCAGTTGTGCTTTGATCCTTTTTGCATTTCTGGTTGGCATAAAGTCTTGAGAAGGAAAATAATTAAAATTTGTATTTGTTACAACTGGTATGTAGGGTTCATTTACCATTGACTTGATGGGAATGAGCTCTAGTGTCTTTAGTGAAAGAGTGAGACATAACAATTGCCCAGTCAAACTGCTCTAGGACTGTTCCAAAAATGATGTTCCTCTTTTTGAAGCAGGAAATACATCTTAATTTTAGAATTAAGTTGCTTGTGCAGATGAAGTTGAATAGGTGCCATGGAGGGAGCACTTCATAAGTAAGTTCACAGAATCACAGAATGTCTGGGGTTGGAAGTGACCTCAAAAGATCATCTAGTCCAACCCCCCTGCCAGAGCAGGATCACCCAGACCAGATCACCCAGGAACAGATCCAGGTGGGTCTGGAATGTCTCCAGAGCAGGAGACTCCACAACCTCCCTGGGCAGCCCCTGCCAGGCTCTGCCACCCTGACTGGGAAAAAATTCCTCTTTATGTTTACATGAAACTTCCTATGCCTCAGCTTCCACCCATTGCCCCTTGTCCTGTCATGGGGCACCACAGAGAAGAGCCTGGCTCCATCCTCCTGGAACTCACCCTTTATATATTTATAAACATTGATGAGGTCCCCCCTCAATCTCCTTTTCTCCAAGCTAAAGAACCCCATCTCACTCACCCTTTCCTCATAAGAGAGATGCTCCACTCACTGGACTCTCAAGCAATTCTATGTCCCTCTTGAACTGGGGGACACAGAACTGGACACAATACTCCAGATGCAGCCTCACCAGGGCAGAGCAGAGGGGCAGGAGAACCTCTCCCCACCTACTTGCTACACCTCTTTTAATCCACCCTAGAATGTCATTGGCCCTCTTGGCCACAAGAGCCACTGCTGGCTCTTAGTCAACCTCCCATCAACTAGGACCCCCCAGATCCTTTTCCCCTTCTCTGTCCTCCAACAGGTCAGTCCCCAACCTATACTGATACCTGGGGTTGTTCTTTCCCAGGGCAAGACTCTACACTTGCCCTTGTTGAATTTCATTCCATTTCTCCCTGCCCAGCTCTCCAGCCTGTGCAGGTCTCTCTGGATGGCAGCACAGCCTGCTGCTGTGTCAGCCACTCCTCCCAGTTTGGTGTCATCAGCAAACTTGCTGACAGTGCCTCTGTGCCCTCATCCAGGTCATTGATGAATATGTTGAACAGAACTGGTGCCAGCACCGACCCCTGTAGGACCCCACTAGTTACAGGCCCCCAATTAGACTCCATTCCACTGACCACAACTCTCTGGCTTCTTTCCTTCAACCAGTTCCCAATCCACCTCACCACCTGATCATGCAGACCACACTGCCTCAGTTTAGCCAGAAGGATGCTGTGGGAGACAGTGTCAAATGCCTTCCTGAAATCAAGATAAATCACATTCACTGCTCTACCATCATCTATCCACCTGGTTATGCCCTCATCAAAGGCTATCAGGTTGGCCAAACATGACCTCCCCTTGGTAAAACCTTGTTGACTGCTCCTAATGACCCCCTTGTCCTTGCTATGCCTAAGGATAGCACTGAGGATAAGTTACTCCATCACCTTCCCAGGGCTGGAGGTGAGGCTGACTGGTCTAGAGTTTCCTGGGTCCTCCTTCTTACAATGCTTGCATGACATAAGCAAGGTGTCAAGTCATTCTCATTCCTGCTGAAATGAGGCCACCAGAATTCTGTGGTGAAGAGTTGACCCTTGTATGTAACCCTATATAAGGCACAGCATAGAAGACAGGCCCTTTTATTTCTGTTTTTCACTGCCTTTAGAATGAGTAGTATGGGTGACATTGAAAACTGTCACCAACATTTTTTACTTACTGCCTGTGCATGCATACAGTTTACTTGGTCATGCTCTGTATTTATTATATTAAAATTTAATTCTGAATATCAGTTTTTTTCCTGTAGCTGTTAAGTAGTACCAGTATTTGGGCCTGGAGCTATTACCAGCTTTGAGTTTCTGAAGCAGCCATGCTGTAGACAGCACAGTGTACTGGATTTTTCAAAAGGTTGTATAGGTTGTTTCTGATTCGAGAGAAGATAGGGTACCAGTGGTGGAATCTGTATTTGGTTTGTCCTGTGAAGGGATGATGAGCATAGCCCAGCACTCCACAGCTGAATTCAGCTTGCCCTGAAGAGCTGGTAAACATACCTCCTAGATTTCCAGAAGCTCTGGGAAGATCTAGACCTGTCTGTTGGCAGAAAGAGAAGGGAGAACAGCGAGAGGCTCTGTACACCATGTGCTGGTCTCTTTCTAGTGAGGAGCATTGAGGGAGGCAGGAGGCAGGAGGCAGGAGGCAGGAGGCAGGAGGCTGGAGGCTGGAGGCAGGAGGCTGGAGGCAGGAGGCAGGAGGCAGGAGGCAGGAGGCAGGAGGGTGGCCTATCTCTCCCAGCATGTGAACATTTGATGATGTTGTTTGTGAGGGCAGTCAGACTTGTGCCTCTGCACAGAGCCAAGGCTGGAACAAAAAGCAGTCAATCCATAGTAGGAAGGCAAAGAGAGGATGGGAAGCAGCAGGGGCAGTGGAAAACTGAAAATGGAGATGAAAGTGAGTAATGAAAAGAAGTTTTGTGGAGGGTAAAATAGTTATTTTAGTAGACAAAGGGATGACAGTGAAACTTCTTGCCCTTCCATACTCACCTTAAAAGAGCAGACAAACATCAGTTTTGTAACTCGTGCTTCATGTGGGCAGTGGCATCTGCTTTATGTTGTTATCTGCTGTTTTCATGTTGGTGGGTATCTCCAAACTTGCACAAAGTTTGGTTCTGAGGGGTTAGTAGAAGAGCAAAGGTTGGTGCCAGAGAAGAAACCGATTCCTTTTCTAAGAAGTTCAGAACAGCTTTTACCAGACTTGATACTTATTCTGAAAATCCATTTTAGGAGACAATAACAAATATGTTTGTGGTCAGATAGCAGCTGCCCTTTAATCTAAAATGCTCAGGAAGGGAGACACATTCTGATTAAGAACTACTGTTTGCTTAGAGATTTAGTGTGTTCTCACCACCACATCTGGGAGACTAGCAAATTAGAATAATTATCATTTGTTGTAAATGTTGACTAGGACAAGGAATTTGGGACTTTGAGGCAGTGTCACAGCAGACTTTCTGTCTGGGTTGGCTGGTGGCTCCTGCTGAAAAAGAAACTTCCTTTTGGAGAAAGTTGTAAGTTGCTTTCCTCATCCTTTCAGAAGGTGAAGTTGTAAAGACACTGAGCATCTTGCAGAACTGTTAAGGGATCTCTGGCAATGTTACTCTGAATTTCTTGGGAGCTTAAGGTTGTGTTGAAAAAATTAAGAAGTATTCTACGGAGAGCATGAGAATTGCTGAGATATTTTGGGTTATTTGTAAGCTTTCAGTATGATCCTTCTGGGTTGTCAATGCCCTGTTTCCATGCTGTGTCATGTCTGGACAGGTTGAAAGATGAAATGTCACCTTGGTGACAGCCTTGCCTTGGATTTGATGAAAAGGTAAGTTTCCAGAGACAAGTGCAAAGCTCCTTAAATCTCTATTTAATTTCTACTCCTTTTATTTCACAGTCCAATCTGAATCTGGTTGTGCCAACGTTGTGTCTGCAGCTCCCTGCCTGGCAGAGCCACAGCAGTATGAAGTACAGTTTGGACGATTACGCAATTTCCTCACAGGTAAATATCAGGAAGCAAGGAGGAGGAGGAAAGGAGCTGGGTCGACCTTTTGGGCATTTCAGTAAGGACAAGATGATCAAATTTAAGATAATGTTTCTAACTATCTTTTGACTTCTAGTTTTAAGATTTCAGTTACTACAATTAAAAATATTTTGTTGGTGGTTGGTTTGTTTTTGTGGGTTTTTTTGGTGTGGTGTGGTTTTTTTGTTGCTGTTTGAATGCTCATTACCTCTGGCTTCTGTAGAATTGTTCAAGCACTTGGCCTTTGTGGAATCTGCTAGACAACAGCATACATACACAAGACAAGGAAGGAAGACTAGATGTTTTATGTGTAGGGCAGGTAAATGACAAATGAGTGTAGGTCTCTGCTGTATCCTAGTTTAGGTTTTTTAATTTTAATAATAATTGGCTTATTTTTATGATGGTCTAAGGATTTTTAAGGAAGGATTTGTTCCCTTAAATTTATTTGTACTGGTTTTGAGACTGGAGATACATAACAGAAAATAAATTAAAAAAAAACAAACAAACAAACCCAAAGGTCATTCTGTAGTGTGATGCAGAAGAAAAATAATTATTTTCCTTTTTTTTTTTAATAATGTTTTAATAATTTTAAAAAGGTATTACTTGTAATGTCCTTATTTCTTGTATGAGTCTCAAATGTGGGAAGAAGAAAGAGATAGGAGTGATTTGATCCCAGAGTGCATAACACAGGATTAATATTCCTGATAGCTGTTGAAGGGAAAGGGTGGGTGGCAGCAGGAAGGCACAGGCAGAAAATAGTGAAGTCATAGCCTTGCCCTCTAGAGCAGTTCAACACCATTTCACTTCAACATTTGGAGGTAGCATTTATGGTTTAATAGATTTTTGATAAATATGATTGCTCTGTTCAGCCTGGTAGACGTGGCTGTGGTGTTCAGGTTGACTGATTTCGTGTATTTTAACTCTTTTGCTCAGTTTTGATTTCTTATACATGTGAATTGCTGCTGTCCCTGCAAGGGAGTACCTTTCCAACCAGCAGTCAGGCATAGCAAGACTCTCCCATTTCTGTGACTCCTGCCCCCAGGGTCTCTGAGAAGTGGGTAATAATTTAGGAATTGTTCTAGAGGTCTCTGGTTCAACCAGCTGCTCATATCAGGACAAGACTGGCATTTGTTTGGGTTGCTCATGGCCTTGTCCAGCCAGGTTTTGAATATAAAATGTGTGGAGATGGCTCTGCACTTCTGTGACCCAGAATCACTGTCTGAGTGATTTGGCAAGATGTCCCTTGTAGCAGCTTGCCTGATGTCCCTTCACTGAGCACCTCTGAGCAGAATCTGGCTCCTTTTCCTCCTTACTGTGCTGCTGGGTACTGAAGAAGACAGCAGGTGAGTATCCCCTTACACTTCTCCAGGCTATACTGACCAGCTCCTCTAACCTCTCTTCATATGTTCTGGAGAACATTTTCTTCCTGTTTTTGCCAGCTTCCCATCTCTTCCCTTTTCCCCCTCTACTGCAGTGAGGTTCTTCCCTTTGTTACATTTCTGGACTAGAGCACCTGCAGAGAAAAGAGCACCTGCTGGCCACTAAGAGCCCATGCTGTATCCTTACCACTGTATAGTTTCAGTGGGACAGTAAGGAGGAGGATGCCTAAGTATGCAAATACATATGTGTACACTGCACACCATGCACACTCTGTACTTACTCCTGTAGAAATGAGAGAGAAGCACAGTATGGACCAGAGAAAGTCTGGAAGAGTACTCAACAGGAGAGGAAAAATAGTATAATGGAAAGGGGAAAATAAGCCAATGGCTTCTTTGGCGAGTGACATTGGGGAGAGAGAGGTGATAAGAAGCAATGCTGTCTGAGGATCAGCAATGCCTGTTTTGTTCCAGTAATTTGAACTATTTGGTCCTCTGGTAGCTTGCTGTGGTCCTGTATATTGCCATGGTGTTCTGCTGCAGGGCTCCATGCAGCCTGCTGAATTGGGAAAGGAAACAGCCCCAAGAGGCTGGTGAAGGAAGGTGGAGCTGTTGCAGAGATTAATCTCTGCTAGGTATACCACAGCCTTCTTGGGACTTTGTTACACTGTGTACTAGGAGTTACCCCTGGGATTTGCCTTGGCAGACAGAGGAGGAGAGAGAGAGAGAGAGACAGAAATCAGCACCATCCAGAATACCATATGTAAGTTTTATTAAAGCTGAAAGGAAAAAAAAAAGCCACAATAGTTCAAGCACACACAAGCTAGGTAAATAATGTTGACTTAAACACATTAAATACTATTTTAAATATAAGTAAATTTTAAAGCACTTATTGCAATAAACGGCATAGTTTGGATTGTTGCTTTTTTTCCTAAATAGAGGAAAAATTCAGCTGACATATATTTTTATGAGGTGGTATTTTAATGGCTGGCCCACATTAAAATGGGTTTTGAAATCTCTGGATTTTGTTCTGACAAGGTGCCTCACTGGCTTGAAAATCTCAGTGCAGGTCTATAATGGGTAAAATGTAGCCCCTTTAGGTGACAGAAGAGGTGCACTTAGATGTGCCAACAAAAGTCTCCTCTTGCTCTCTCTGCCTCCACTCCTGAGGCTTTTTGCAGTAACTGCCCTTATTCTGCTTTTTTCCCAGTAGCAAGTGGATTGAGAAATCATTGGAGGTTTGTTGCTGTTTTTTATATAGATTCGGATTCTCAGCACAGCCACGAAGTGATGCCTCTTCTGTATCCCCTCTTCGTCTACCTCCATCTGAACATGGTCCAGAATGGCCTAAAAAGCACAGTGGACAGTTTCTACAGCCGCTTCCATGGCATGTTCCTGCAGAACGCCAGCCAGAAGGATATCATCGAGCAGCTGCAGACTACCATGACTATCCAAGACATCCTGTCCAACCTGAAGCTCCGGGCTTTTCTGGACAACAAGTACGTCATCCGCCTTCAAGAGGACAGCTACAACTACCTTCTCCGCTACCTCCAAAGTGACAACAACAACGCCCTGTGCAAAGTCCTGACCTTGCACATCCACCTGGACGTGCAGCCTGCCAAGAGGACCGACTACCAGCTCTACGCCGCCGGCGGCTCCTCGCGCAACGACGGCAACGGGCTGGAGCCCGGCGAGGTGCCGGCTTCCATCCTGCAGAACGAGGCAGCGCTGGATTCACTGCAGGACAGCATCAAACGTGTCAAGGACGGGCCCCCTTCCTTAACAACCATCTGTTTCTATGCCTTTTATAACACCGAGCAGCTGCTGAACACTGCAGAGATCTCCCCGAACAGCAAGCTGCTGGCTGCCGGGTTCGATAACTCGTGTGTGAAGCTGTGGAGCCTGCGCTCCAGGAAGCTAAAATCTGAGCCCCACCTCGTGGACGTGTCCCGCATCCGGCTGGCCTGTGACATCCTGGATGAGGAGGTCTGTATACCCTGTCTTTTTTTTTTTTTTTTTTCTCTCCCCCTATTCTTTCTTCCAAGGTATTTTGGGCATGCACTGTGGGGTATCTAGTCACAGTTTAGAGGACTGTGAGGCTGCTCCACAGCCTGTCTGTCCTGACACACAAATATTGCAGCCTATCTTTGTCCTTAGGCTTTCCTGTGCTAGCTGTAAATGCTACACTAAGGTGTGGTGAGTTTGTGCTCAGGTTATAGTTTGTTAGTCCTAGGTCCTGATCACCCTCCTCCAGCTGACAGTACTAGGCATCCCAGTAAGAACAGTTGACTAGAGAAGGATCCCTTTGCTGAAGAACATGGAGCCTTCTGGATAGGAAGACGAAATGATGAGATAAAGACAGTATAGATATAGACACACTGTGGTGAATCAAAAATAGAAGGAAAGTAGCTTAGAGCAACCAGTCAGAATACTGAAGAGATGGAGCAAGCAGAAAACAGAGACAAAGAAAGGAAAGAGCCAAAGGAGGCTGGTCTGATATCTCAGGAATAAGGAGGGATGCCCAAGTAAGTTGTATTTCAGGAATTGCCTCAACCTGAGATGAAGAGTTAGATGGAAAAATTATACAAAATGTCTCTTTTAAGGAGTCTGCTGTTCAGAAACTTCAGAGGCTTCCAACTCTGGAGCACTGGAGACAAGGACAGGGATGTGTGTGGCAGGCTATATAACATCTTCTAGTTTATTGTTTTGGTTTTTTAATTTGTCTTGTTCTTTTTAGTCATGCCCTTTCTCCCCTCTGACACAGCTGCACAGGAAGTGTCTTGTATCTGGTTAGAGATCAGAATTTGAGACTCTTTCTTTGTATAATCACTCCTCTCTCGAATTAAAAAAAAAAAAAAAAGCCTTGTTTGTTCTTGCAGTGAGTGTTTAGCAGGTGAAACGTTTTTTTCCAATGCTTTTTCTCCTCATAATGAATAGCTAGTGACCAGGTTCTGTTTATTTTGAAAGCATGCAGATTGCTTGTTGTGTGCAGAGCCTAACTGTTAGGGGTTGCTTTGTCAGTCAGCTTGAGAACTAGAAGCAGTCATCCAGGTGAGATAGCACAGTGGCATGCTTCCCAGGTTAGCCCTTTGTGCAGGGTGAGCAAGTAAGTTGGTCAGACTAGCCTGAGACAGAGCTATGGACTTGTTTTCATTAGAAGCTGCAAGAGTTCATAGGACACGTGACTGGATATTGCCTGTCATGGAAACCAAATGTCAATAACCTGCAACAGAGGAGAATTTTCCTGGTAAATCAGCAGGTCACCTCCTTTACTTCCAGACTACAGAAAAGTGAGATATTGCCAGGTTGGCAGTAGTGTACGTTGGCTTCTTTTGGCATAAAGGCACATACTGATGTATCATAATGTCTACTACGAAATGGCCGGGCAAGCTTTAGTACTCATGGCTCTTGTCGGCTGCTGAATATTTTGTGTATCCTGCAGTATTTGTGCCCAAAAACTGCTCAAAGACCTGCAGAGAGCATGTTAAGTTGTTCTGAATGACTTACACCAATGACAAAACAGAGAGTGACCTGATCGTGAGTTCAGAGTTGAGGGAGGAGGCCAGGCTGAGCACACTGCTGGTTGTGTGTCCCAAATGCAAGTGAAAGCCTGTTGACTACACAGGAAATAAATTCCAGTGTCTGGGACCCAGAAGTGAAAATACACAGGCACTCACAGGGTCCCGGGTGGGAACACACCAGCACTCACTTGGGTGCTACAGCAGTGGAAGCCCCATATACTAAGACAGACCAAACAAAACCTCCTCAGTGGGCTGCAGGCATCAGTAATGTGGCTTGGTGTGAACAGGGCTGTGTTTCAGACTGTCACTGTGGGCTGAGCAGCAACAATTCACAGCAGTAAATCTGATTAAAACTTTGACAAAGAACAAAAATTCTGAACGTGCTCTGACATTACTTCAGTGAGTTATAGAGTCACTGATGAGGACATTAAACATGGCTGGGTTTTGTAAGGTTTCTAAAATTTGTTTTGGTTGATTTCTGTACTAATTAGTTTTGGGTACTGTATTTAAATAGTAGTGCCTGAAATAATCTCCACTTTTTCTGATTTGCTGCAAGCAAATAGGTCCTTTTGTTTATGAAGGTCTAAAACTGTGCTCATTTCAGTGGATCTTGTCCAACGTGGCACTAAAACTACCCTACTGAGTATATTAACATTTTGTGTGTGTGTGTGTATATATATATGAGGTTGAGACTTGCAAAACCATTAGAGAATTGTGTTTTTTCCTAGTCCATGTAAAGTGTTTCTGTTGCTAAGGTCTAAACTGTCTATTAGGTGTAGTGAATTTTGCTCAGTGTGATGCCCCAGTGCACTTCACCAGTGTTGTCTTCCCTCTTAGGAATAGGAAAGGCTTACTGTTTTGAGATAAAGTTTTCTTTAGAGGAGTATCTCAATTTTATTTATAGTAGCATCTCACAAATAGCACTTTATAGTCTCTCTTACTTAAGGTCCAGTGTAAAAATGTAATTTTGCAGCTGTGCAAATGGACATACTGTTTTTGTCTCTTTGTAACCTTGCCATGCTCATCACTGGTACATAAATCAGCACCAGAAAATAATACTGTGTTCCCAACCTCGAGAGTGGCAGCCTTTCACTTCTGTAAAGACTAAGATTTGACCCCATTTTCTGTTTCTAAAATTCTGTTTTGAAGTGGCAGTGGTATGAGCAGGGCTGATGCTGACCCCTTGGTGGATGGCAGGTGGGAGGGAGTTCTGTAGGAGTAGTAAGAAATGTCTTGGGCAGAGAGCTGTGGTATCTGCTGCCCACTCCTTCCCTGCTAAGAGAACCCTTCTGTAGGCAGGTAAGAGACCTTCCCTTTTGCTGTATTAAGAGCACTGCAGTATGAGAGAGGTGACACCACCCAGGGAAACCTGTTTCTAGTTGGGGAAAAAAAAAAAAAAAGAAAAAAAAAGAGGGAGGAGTAGAGATTTGTTTGAGGTTTTTGAGGTTATTGTTAAATTTTGAGACTCACTCGTTCCCTTAAGGCTTGTGCTGGGTGGAACAGCAAGGTAATTTCTGTCAGCTAGAAGATGTTTTCTGCTCACATGATTAAATGCATAAGCAGTACATTTTTTCCTGGGTCCAAATGACTGTTGTGCAAAATCCATTAGCAATTTAAGTAACAGCTGAGGAGTTGGGTGGTCTGTCCATAGGTATATCATTTGGAAGGTGTCCTGTGTAACAAAACACACCAACACTTCTGTTCTTTTCAGTTTCTTAATAATAAAAATTTTGAGATTCTTGTACTTGCTCAGGAAGATTTCCTGTTTGCTGTTGAAGACTAATTTTTTTTTTTATCTCATTTTAGATTTTCCAGTTTTATCCTATTACTTCAAGTCTGTTTTGATAGTTCCTCTTTTCAAAATGGATAGTTCAAATAATAAAAGGTGGCTTTTAATGTGTGTGTAGATTATTGATTAAAATAGGCTCATATAACTTAATTTCTTGTCCACTCCAAGGACATATACATTGTTCACACCAACGTGCAGAAGCAACTACTTTGGAAGGAGCTAGTGCTCAGTGGTATATCAGGAACCATTTGCTCTCTGTGAAATTGGAATAGTGAAAAAATATGATGAAGAGGGATTCCCTGTCTCCCTGATGATTTGTATATAACACAGGTTGCTTTCTACAGCTCCTGCAAATGCTCAGCTACATGGCAGTAGCTGCAGGGAGCAGGGAAGAGTGTGATAGATCAAAGAACTGAAGCTTGGTTCTGCAAAGCAGTAATTGAGTGACTGCACTCCCAGCTGCTTGCTAAGCTGGTCAACAGCCTAACTTGGTGAGGGAGGAAGCAGAAGAATGCAGTGGCTCAAGCACTGCAGGTACACTGTTTGCAGCAAGCTGCAGCAGCAGTGTCAGTTGTTAAGCGTGTGTCAAACACAAGTCAAATATAAGATTTGCTACCTGTGACCATATAGGAGTGTGGCTTCGAATGCTGCAAAGGCATTGTCAGATAAGCTGCTACTGTGATACGAGGAGAGGTAGGTGCTTGTAAGAGCAGGTTCTTGCAGGCAACCCAAGTAGCCCTGTATGAATTTTAAGACATAAAATAAAGTACCAAGACTTGAAGAATTTATAGAAACTATAGTGCAACACAGGGAACTTGGGTAGACTTCAGCTGGTAACTTGTAGGGAATCTCATGGTCATAATTAAATAATATAAAATGCTGCCAGGGTCAGTCTCTCTCCTTTAGTGTGCTGAAATAGCCTAGAGATGCTGTGGATTCCAGCAAGCAATGCTCTGTCTGAGGCAGAAAAAGCAATTTGAATAAGAATGGGGCTTTGCATGCTGCAGCCTGCAGTTTCTCTTTGCCTCACCTCCATAGCAGAGATGAACTTGGCTCCCAGCCACTGATAAAACTCCCATGGGCACTGCTGAAGAGAATTAGCATTGCTAAACGAGGCCTGCTGCTTGCCACTGAAGGTGCAGTTGAGAGAAAGGCAGAAGCTAGCTCAGAGTTTGCTCTCATGTGAGCTTTGAAATCTCTAGAGGAGAAGGGCTTCTGGGACTATGGCTAAATCTGAAGCAGATCTGTCTGTGGGTCCTGGAGTCAGAGGAATGGGAGATGTGTCAGCCAAGAGGTTGTTCAGGTCACATTGACTGCTGCTGGTCGTCACCAGTCTGGCAGGAACTGGGTTTCCTCTTTGGCCAGGAAGTGCTCCTTCTGCAGGAAACAGGCACGTTTGTGATGACAAAAGTTAAAGAGGCTGCTCACAAACAAAAGGGCATTGTGTTGAATTTGAGGTGCAGATTGTCTGTGGATAAGTGTTACTGATTCAGTACCTAGGAAAAGTGGCTGCTTCACAGGCCTGAGGAATCACAGAGTGTTCAGGGTTGGAAGGAACCTCAAAAGACCATCTAGTCCAACCCCCCTGCCAGAGCAGGATCACCTAGATCAGCTCACACAGGAATGTGACCAGGTGGGTTTTGAATGTCCCAGAGAAGATTGGATTGGGAAATGGTTGAAGAACAGATCTCAGAGAGTTGTGGTCAGTGGAGCAGAGTCTGGCTGGAGGCCTGTGACGAGTGGAGTCCCCCAAGGGTCAGTACTGGGTCCAGTATTATTCAATATATTCATCAATGACCTGGATGAGGGGATAGAGAGCACCCTCAGCAAGTTTGCTG
>VYZU01038045.1:0-11255 GCA_013401355.1 Ceyx cyanopectus
CACCACCCAGCAGTGTCCCAGGGAGGGATGCAGCCTTCCCCCTCCAGCATCCCACAGTGCTGGTATCAGACACAGGCTATAGGGTTGGCAGAGGAGGGCAGATCTACCCCAGCCTGGAAGAAATAGGAGATGAACCCCAACAACCAATGTGTTGGGACAGCCTGGGATTTTAGGCACCCCCAGTCTGAGCCTGGGTGGTTTCTCTTGGAAAGGGACCACAGGTTCAGCCTGAGCTTCTCCAAGGCTTTATAAAAGCTGAAGCAACATGGGCAA
This sequence comes from Ceyx cyanopectus, assembly GCA_013401355.1. Classification (NCBI taxonomy): domain Eukaryota; kingdom Metazoa; phylum Chordata; class Aves; order Coraciiformes; family Alcedinidae; genus Ceyx; species Ceyx cyanopectus. The sequence goes on from VYZU01038045.1 coordinate 274, forward strand.
TGGAGCCCCAGAGGTACCCAGGAGATGGAGCTCCACCAGCCCAGATGCCACCAAGACACCCAGGTGCCACCAGGCTGCACCAGCTTGCCCCAGGACCATCCCAACGGGCACCAGTTCTGAACCCTGCTATCCAGCCCATCTCAGCAGCACCCACCCACCCTCAGGTCCCATCCCCTGACACTCACAGCACGGATAATTCAAGAGCAAAATGTCATCCAAGCCCAGATAACCCCTGCGCTCGCCGGAGACCACCGCCTCGAAGAGGACCTGCAGCACCCAAAAACAGGGGTCACCCACTGCTGAGGGGTCTGGGGCACACCAGGGGGGTTCTTCTGGGGCTCACCTGGTACTCGTTGGGCCAGAACAAGCTGACAGCCAGCTCAGCCTGATGCCACTGGCGACCATGGGAGCCGGAGGTGTTCCAGACGGCGCTGCCCACCGGGCCCCCCGTCACCCGCACGTAGGCGCTGAGGGTGCCAGGGCTGTGCCCATCCCGGCTGTACATGAAGTAGCTGAACTGCAGGCAGTGGGTGTCATTCTCACTCAGGGCCTGGAAAAGGAGGTGAGCTCTCTGGCCAGGGGTGTGCTGCGAGGAGTTGACCATCAGGTAGGAGCCTGGGGTGGGAAGAGGAAGAGGAGAGAGCTTTGGGTAATCCCCCTGTTCTGCATCTCCCGAGCTTTGCCGGCAGGGATGGAGAAGGTGGAGGATGCAGGGCTGCAAAGATCTGCATGACCTGGCAATCCTGCTCAGGTCTCACTGGGTACTGGTCCATGACTCTGTCCTGGTGAGACCACACTTGGAATACTATGTCTAGTTTGGGTTCCCCAGTTCAAGAGAGACAGGGAGATACTGGAGAGAGTCCAAGGGAGGCTGTGAGGATGCTGAAGGGGCTGGAACATCTCTGTGGTGAGGAAAGGCTGAGAGCCCTGGGGCTGTTCAGCTGGAGAAGAGCAGTCTGAGAGGGGAGCTGATGGATGGTTCCAGATCTCTGCAGGGTGGGGGGCAAGTAAAAGGGGCCAGGATCTTTTTATTGGTGCCCTGGGACAGGATAAGGAATAACAGGTATAAGCCAGAACCCAGGGAGTTCCACATCAACACAAGATGCAACTTCTTCCCTGTGAGGGTGCCAGAGCCTGGCACAGGCTGCCCAGAGAGGTTGTCGAGTCTCCAGCTCTGGAGATCCAGCCCCTCTTGGATGTATTCCTGTGGGGGCTGCCCTGGGTGCCCCTGCTTGGAACTCAATCTCCAGAGGTCCCTTCCACCCCTAATATTCTATGGTTCTATGCTGGGGACTTGCCCTCTTGCCCTTAGTGAATCCATGCTGGCTACTCCTGGTGACTTCCTTGTCCATCATGTGCCCAGAAATCATTTCCAGGATGAGCTGCTCCATCACCTTCCTAGGGAACAAGGGGAGGCTGAGCATCTGTAGTGCCCTGGGTCCTCCTCCTTGATGAGGGGAAGACAGAAGTAGGGACCAAGGATGGAATTGGGGGTGGGTGCCTATTTGGGCAGCAGCAAGACCCTGCAGTGGGATCTGGATGCAGGGTGAGGAGGGAAGGATGAGGACACCAGAGTTAGTACCAGCTCCGACACCAGCAGAGCCCCTCTGCCTGCTTCACAGCTTCAGCTGCATCAATCCTCCCCCAAGCTGGGCCCCAGCCATTCCATTTCCATTCCTATCTCCTCGTATCATTTACCACACAGTTGTTGCCCAGTTTAAACCGTGCTCAGCAGGTGCCCGCAGGGGCAAAGCACTCGGCGGCTCACTGAGCACTGCAGCTCAGGGGGATTCTGGGATGCTGGCACAGCAACCCACCCCTCCCACCCTGGAATGCTGGCCCCAGACACAGCTCACCACCTTCCCCCCAACCAGCAGCCACTGGTACCCCACCTCCCATCACCCAAAAATCACCAGCAACCACACCAGAAACCCTGCACTTGCCTCAGTGCAACCTCAAAGCTTTGAGCACCTATGGAGGAGCAGGATGAAAATCCTCAAGGGGATGCCAAAGGCAGAGAGTCCAACTTCCCTGCCCCACACACTCCATCCCAGGAGGGCTGGAGGCAGGAGGGGGGTGCTGGAGACCCAGCTCTTTGCAGCAGCTCCCAGAACCTGCCGTGGGGTGGGTGGGAACCTGCCCTGCCAAGCCCTCCCCATCACCAAAGATGAGGAGATCATTAATACCCTTTCTAGTCTCATAATGGCAGAAGCTGTAAGTAACAAAGCTGGGCCACTTAGTCAAGTGCACTGTTGTTTTCCTGACAGTAGGCACTTAATTATTAATAGTTTTCACTGCTGGTTAATTTAAATGGATTCCCACACTTCCCTCCCATCAGCTCCCAGCAAGTGACACCAAGAAACACCCATCAAAGATTGCCAGGGATTGTGGGGGTCACCAATCCACCTCTGCAGCTGTCCTTGGGGTGACCCAAAAATGCCTGGAGAGGACCCCAAAACACCCAAGGGGTCACAGCATCAGCTGCAGTGCTGGGTACTGCACCACAGGGGATCCTCCAGCACGTCCTGCAGGGATAGGAGCCAGGCCAGGGGAAATCATCAAAAAGCCAAATTTTCACCATGTGGCCACCCAGCCTCTCTGAGGAGAATTGTCAGGGTGAAATGGAGCTATGAGGATGATGAAGGGGCTGGAACATCTCTCCTATGAAGAAAAACTGAGAGCCCTGGGGCTGTTGAGCTGGAGCAGAGCAGCCTGAGAGGGGAGCTGATGGATGGTTCCAGATCTCTGCAGGGTGGGGGGCAAGGAGAAGGGGCCAGGATCTGCTCAGTGGTGCCCTGGGATGGGATGAGGGGCAATGGTCACCAACTGGAACCCAGGAAGTTCCACCTCAGCATAAGGAGAAACTTCTTCCCTGTGAGGGTGTCAGAGCCTGGCCCAAGCTGCCCAGAGAGGCTGTGGAGTCTCCTGCTCTGGAGACTTTCCAGCCCCCCTGGATCTGTTCCTGTGGGGGCTGCCCTGGGTGCCCCTGCTCTGGACTCCATGATCTCCAGAGCTCCCTTCCACCCCCCACCATTGCATCACTCCCATTCTGTGCTGCACCACAGCAGCTCAGCAGCACAGTTAGGGTTATTTTTCAGCCCTGTCCCTATGTCAGCATTACCCAGCCAAAACTGCTCTGAGGCTCACAATGGGGAAAATCAGCTCCAAACAATCCCACAGAACAGGAGGGACAGAAACAGCCCCAGGGAGTCCCCTGGTTGAGATCTCAAACCAAAGGATGGGATTGGGGTGCACGGGATTGGGGTGCACAGTGATACCCACAATTGGCTTGGGAATTCCTTCCTCTGATCCTCAGTTTGAGGTGGGTTTGAACTGAGATGACACCCCACAGGCTGTCCCTGCTCTCCCCAGCTTCAACCAGCAGAGTTTCTACTGGCCAAATATCACCACCTCAGTCCCAGGGCAGGTACAGGGCAGCCCCCCCAAAGAGCATCCAGGGAGAGTGAGTTTGCTGCATCCATGGAGATGCTACAGCCTCACACCTGCCTCACCTGGCTCCCTGCAACTGCTCCTTTAAAAACCAATCAAGAGCTGGAAAAAAAAAAAACCCCAAACAATAAAACACCCAGAAAAAAAACCACCCAGAATTGCAAGGTGGGAGAAACTCATCTGTCGTCTGCAGGTGAAAAAAAAAGAGACAAGTCAAGAAGAGAAGAAAAGGAGGGGGGGAAAAAAAAAAAAGAAAAAGGCAAAAAGCAGCCACCAAAGCAAACAAAAAGCAAGAAGAAAAGAGGGATGGCAAGGTAGAGGCGGGTGGCCAGAAGCCAGCATCCGCTCCAATAAATCCTACGCTCCTTGCAACTGGCCCATCTCCAATAAAAACTCATTTTAATCTAAGACCACGAGACTCCTTTGGAAAGTGCTCCCTGGAGAGGCCCCGGTGCTGTGAAATACTCTTGATCCACTGAGCTGCTTGGGAGGGGTGGGAGGAGGGAGGGTGGTGAGGCTGCAGGAGTCTCTTCACACCTATTGGGGCAAAATCAGGCCAAAAAAAGGAGTTGCTGCAGCCACTGGGTGCTCTGAGAGCAGGAGCACTGCCCTGGGGCCAGGGGAGCATCCCTCTGGGTGTTATCAGCAGTGGGTGCTCTTCGCAGGGGCCAGACCCTGTGACACCCTGTGCTCACAGCATCCCACCTCACACCCTCCCCTCCACCTCTGGAGGTTATTTCTTCAGCTCTTTGTGTGTTCACTGAAGCCCCATCTCTGGCTAAGCCTCCAGCAGAGAGCATATCCCCATTCCACCTGACCCCTTCACCCCCCATCCAAGCCCCCCAGGCTTTCAACTCGGGCAGTTTGCTGCAAATTTTCAATTACAGCTGAAAACCAGGCAGAAAACTCAACTAATTAGAGGTCTAAGACCCTTCATCATGACCCACCTCCATTCCCAGCTCTGCTTCTTTCCTGCTGCCCCAGGAAACATCCCCCTCCAGGACACCCACAAATTAGGATGGTCCAGTTTAAAGCAATTATTTGGGAAATCATCAAGGGAGGAGCAGGGATCTGTCAGCAGGTTAAGGGTTGTTTTGCTGTTGCCTGGAGCCAGTGGAGATGGGAAAGGAAGGAAGAGGCGATGGGAAGAGGGGAAGGTAAAGGAACAGGAGGGTTTAGTGAAGGGGAAAAGCCAAATTAAACCCTGGCACAAACAAGGCACAAGATAAACAGCTGGAGGTAGATTGATGGAGCAGTAAAGAGTTTTCTATAAAGCTTTCTATAAAGTTTTAATAAAAAAATATAAGTCATTTTTATTATCAAGCTCTAAAGCAGCTCTTCTCTCTTCCTGCCTATCACCAAGGCATGGGCAGGAGAAGCCAGAGTGCTGGGACCAGTCAGGAGCCAGTGGGCCCAGAAATGAGGAGCATTTTGAGCCTGGAGCACCCCACAGAGGAAGGGACAGTTTGAGGGGGGCACAGTGAGACACAGCCCTGAGCTGGGAGTGAGCAGAGCCCCCAGATGCCACCCAGGCCATCCCCACAGCACAGAGGGAGCTCCCCAGGGCTGGTCCTGCTCCCCTAGCCCAGCCTGCAGACAGGATCCACACCCAGAAAATAATGAAAACTGGTTTTAAAGCAGTAAGATTTTTAAGATAAAGGAGAAAGCCCATTTGCATTTTTTTCCTTACAGCTTCAAGGCTTCAGAGATGCTTCCAACTCACAGCCATGAGCCCTTCCTCACACTTGCAAGAATCAGAAACTTTTTTTTTTTCTTTTTTTTTCCCCTTTTCCATATTTCCCAGAGATGGGAATCTCTCACAAGACCCCCCCAGACCTGCAAAAGCAGCCTGAGCTGCCACACCAGGCCGTGGCTGCAGATCCCAGGCAGGGAGAGCAGCTCTGAGGTGCCCCTTTCTGACGGGCTCTGGGTACACCCTGGCTGGAGACAGGCACAGATGCCACACTCAGCACCAGATGGGGAATTTGGCATCACCCGAGATGCTGCTGAGACCCGGGGGAAGCATGGAAAGCTGCCCAGGCTGCTGTCTCCCCACTGCTGTGGGCAGGGAGAGGCTGGGAGTGGGAGGGAGGGGACGTCATTCCCTACACAGCCCCCAGCCAGCCTGGGGCCAGCAAACACAGCCCCAGGAAGAGGGAGCCAAGCTGGAAATCTTTGGCTTTCCCTCCCAAAAACACACGCCTGGAGCATCTTCTGTCTCCCTCAGCCCCAGGGTGGCTTGGGGTGGGATGGGGTTACCCCCAACCAAAGCAATGACAGAAAGATCAAAAGTAGCCAGAGCAATTGGACATCTCTGCCCCTGCTGTGCTGTTAAAACCCCTCCTCCCCCCCAGCAAGGTTCCATGCCCCTTGTCCCCAAATGCCACTCAGGGCCACCCAGCATCCTGGGCCAACACAGCTCATCACACCCCACCAGCAGGCACAGCAGCAACCCCCCACATCACTGAGGACAAATCTGACCTCAAATGCTGCAGGACCCAAACCAGAAGCCACGTGCTCCAGGCCTGGGGTACAGGACTGAGGGGCTGGCTTGGGGACAGGGGTGTCCCTGGGGCTGTGGCAGGGAGCAGGACTCACCGTGGGGCAGGTCGGTCGTCAGATGGGGCATCAGGTAGCTGCGGATCAGCTCCCACTCGAAGTCATCGTCCTCACCCTGGCTGTACTCACACTGGTTGGGGTCACTGTCCTCCTCGAAGGTGCAGCCAGCTGTGGAGAGACAGACAGACCCATCAGACCCCAGAGACCCCCCTCAAGAGCAGCTGGTCCCTCCCCAAAAGCCACGCTTGGAATAGTGTCCTATTCCCTCAAAGCACGAGGGGACTGCAGGCATCCCCCCCCAACAAGCCAGGGTAGGGTCCTGCCTGCTGCCAGCCCCCCAGTTCTCCCCCACCAGTCAAACCAGCTGGGAGGGCTCAGCACAGAGCAAGGTGCAGCTCCCAGTTTGTTCTGGGGGTTTCTCCCCCAAAACAGCCTCACAGTGGCTGCACCAAGACCCCAGAAGCTCCTGGAAAAATCCCACTTTGACCTCAGCCCTCCACCCATTTTGACCTTGAGCTCTTTGTGGGGCTTTGTCTGTTGGTCTGGCTGTTGCCTGTCATGACAGCAGCAGGTCACAGCACCTCCAATCACTGGCACCCCCCAGTTGAGGGGGTTCTGAGCCCTTTTATTTAGCAGCAGGGGGTTTGGGGTTGGGGTTTATCCTTTCAAAGGGGGGAAGGGAATGTCCTGCATCACTGGCCTAGCCTGTGAGGAGCTCAACTGAGCACAGAGAGGCAGAATAAATGCCAAGATGCCACTTGTCCCCACTGAGGTGGCACAGAGACACCAGCCAGCCCCCCCCCTCAATGTCCCACATCCATTTAGCGATCTTGAATGCTTCTTCCAACCAAAATGAGTCTGTGGTTTTATGATGTAGCCCCTGATCCCACAATCCAGCCCCCCATCCTGCATCCCACAGCCTCCTCACACCACTGCCAGTCCCCCATCCCACAGCCAGACTCCTCATCCCACAACCCACAGCCCCTCTGTCATGCATCCAGCCCCTTCATAAAGCAACCCACAGCCCCCCCATCCAATATCAAGCCACTTCATCCAGCCCCCCCGCCCAGATCCAGACCCTTCATCCCACAACCCCCCATCCTACATCCAGAATCCAGCCCCCCCATCCTGCATCCAACCCCTCCCATTCCACATCCAGCCCCTTCATTGAGCATCCAGCCCTCTCATCCTACATCCAGCCTCCCCATCCTGCATCTAACACCCCCATCCAGCCCCCCCAGTTCCACATCCAGCACCTTCACCCTGCATCCAGCTCCCCCCAATCCCACATCCAACCCCTTCATCCAGAATTCAGCCTCCCCACCCTGCAACCAACCCCTTCATCCTGCATCCAACCCTTCCCAATTCCACATCCAGCACCTTCACCCCCCATCCAGCCCCTTCATCCTGCATCCAGCCTCCCTATCCCATATCCAACTCCCTCATCCTGCATCCACCCCCCCCATCCTGCATCCAACCCCTCCAATATCACATCCAGCCCCTTCATCCTGCATCCGGCCTCCCTATCCCACATCCAACCCCTTCATCCAGCATCCCACAGCCCCCCCTCCCCCTTCCAGCCCAACCCTGGAGTTCTGGGGCTGCCTTTGCCCCCACGGTTGGTTACACTGCCCCATTGTTCAGGAAACCCCGGGATTAGGGGCGGGCCCGGGCGCCAGCTCTAATTAACAGGAGTCCCTGGGCTGCTGAGGGCAAAGCCCTGAGCAAGCAGAAGGAACAAAGGCAAATATCCCCTAATGGGGCAGCATGAAAGCAGAGCCCGGCCAGGGGATTATTTCTTCTGGGTTGTTTTTTTTTTTCCACCGTGTTATCCCCAAATTACATCAGTAATTCCCCCACCCCCCAGGGATTTGCCAGTTAATGGCCTGGCTGCCAAAGGCACCAGTGCCTGGGGAAGGCTGGGCTGCTTTACTTGTGCTCACACCAGTCCCAACACTGGAAAAAAAGCCCAGAAAATCACAATTCTCAATTAACTCCCATATAAAAACCACATCTGGGGCTTCATCCCCCCCCTCCAGGCTCATTCTTCAACACACAAGGGCACGCTCCAGCTCCAGTTTGGTTGGGGGTTGGGTTTTTTTTCCACCTCCCCCCTCTCAGCTCCACAAAAACCTTTTTTTTTTTCCAAACCCTCCAAGCAAATTCACTCCTATTCATCTGACTGGAGGCAGCGAGACCTCACAGCTTGCTTCAAATCCTTCCCAAAGTGGAGCGTCTGCCCTGCCCACGCACCACAGACCCCCCCTCCCCATCCACCAGCTCCTGGGCTCTCACCACCAGACGCTCTGGGTATCAGAGTCTGAAACTTGGCTTCCAACAGGAGAGGGGAAAAAAAAACCCGACCAAATCTGTCAAAATTTTCCAGGAAGGAAAAAAAAAAAAAAAAAAATTAAAAAAAAAAGGCAAAATAAAATGGTGTCAGAAATGCAAGTGCCAAGTGATTTCAAAAAGAGAAAAAAAAAAAACCCAAGTGTTTCTTTCGAAGAGCTGCTGAACTGGGATATTCTGGGAAGGAGAAATTTGTTCTTAGGTGGGTTTTTTTTTTTTTTTGGTCTGAGAAAGGAGAGTGGAGACAAGCAGCATTTCAGGCTGGCAGAGCCTCATTTCCCAGGGAAAAGCCATTCCTTCATCCCCAGGAAACTATTCCCAGCCACCAAGCACGTCAGGGGAGACGTCACCTCCTCCTCTCCACCACCCACATCCCACTGCCACCCTCCTGGGCAGCCACTGGCACCAACTGGTCCCGTGCCTCAGTTTCCCCACTGCTCCATCACCCCGAGGCTGGATCCTCAGCCACCTGCAGGGCGATGCCAAAGCTCCAGGAGCTTAAAGTGCAATTACTCAGAGGAGCTGTTTTGTTGACGGAGGCAGAGCTGGCTGAGCCCATCAGTCTCCCTCCATAGACAGGTTTATTGCTAAGGCCTCTCCCTGAGTGATCCTTCCCCTCCCCCCTGTCCAGGGCACCAGGAGAAGGTGGTTCCTGTAGCTGCTCCAGGTCACTGGTAAATCTGCCTGGGATTTGTAGACACAGAGGAAAAAAAAAAGAAGGGTTTGGAAAGTCTTGGTTTCCATGAGCTATGGGATGCTTTTGGCACCAGCTCTTCCCATTTCAGGGCTGGAACCCTCTGCTGGGAGGCCAGGTTGGGAGAGCTGGGGGGGTTCAGCCTGCAGAGGAGAACCTCCAGGGAGACCTTCAGGATTTGAAGGAGCCTGGCAGGAAGATGGGGACAGAGTTTTGAGCAGGGCCTGTTGGGACAGGACAAGGGTGATGGTTTGAACTCAAAGAGGGAGATTGAGACTGGAGAGAAGGGAGAGATTTTTGGTGCTGAGGGTGGCAGAGCCTGGCCCAGGCTGCCCAGAGAGGTGGTGGCTGCCCCAGCCCTGGCACCATCCCAGGGGAGGTTGGGGGGGCTCTGAGCACCCTGCTCTGGGTGCAGATTCCCTGCTCCCTGCAGGGGGTTGGACAGGATGACCTTTCAGGGTCCCTTGAACCAAACCAGTCTATGACTAACAGCTAAGAGATCACTGTGGCACCAGGCCATGCCCTGGCAGGGGCTGAGCACTAAAACACCAGCTGGACAAAGCCTTTTCCCCAAAGGAAAAGAAGATGCAGTTTAATGACTTCACCAGGGAGTCGGGCACCAGCACCTCTCAGCATCCCCTGGGTACCACTGCCACCCAGCATCCCCTTCTCCAGGGATGCAGAGGAGGAAAACCACGGAAAGGAGGCAAGAAGGATTCTCAGAGAAGGGGAAGAAGGCAAAAAAAAAAAAGACCAAAGAACCCAAGAGAGTCCAATTAAATCTCCATGGCCACCTCAGAACATGGCCACCTCCCACCAGCCCGCCCTGCTCTCTTTCATCCACTGGCTCCACGCTCCTCTCACTTCAAAGTTAATTACACACTTCAACCTTTCCTGGTTAACCTCCTGCACCACTGGCCAAGCTCCACGGGCTTCTCTTTTCTTTTCTCCAGCAGCCCTGAAAACGCTCCAGCACTCAAGGGTGACCCGGTTGGGATGGGATCACAGGGCTCCCCTACCCCGTGGGGGGTAAAGGCACCACCCAGACCCTCTGGGGTATCTCCTGGTGAGGGTGCTGCATAAATAATCTATCAGAAAGTGGAAAAACTCTATTAAAATTAAAAAAGGGGGGGTTGTAGGCAAATTTTAGGAAGTGTGTGCTCCCCAGAGCTACAAAATTCAGAGGGGGAGAGCAGGACTCCCAGCCCAGGATGAAGCAAAGCCAGTGGATGGGGATAAATACATTTTACTCCCATCTTGGCTTAGCTGGGAATGGATTAGCCCCCCAGTCATCTCTGAGGTGCAGTATCTTGGAGGTACAAGCCCCTCAGCATCCCCTGCAGGGTGCAAGCACCAGCCAGAAAAAGTTGTAACTGGTGATGTTCCAGGGTCAGGATTCATTCTTCATCCCTGGCCTTTTCCACACACCCCCATCCCAGGAAACATGAAGCCAGAGGCTCTGCACAGCCCTGCATCAGCACACCCAAAACCTTCACTTCTAAAGGACAAGGGGGGATGGTTTGAACTCAAAGAGGGAGATTGAGACTGGAGAGAAGGGAGAGATTTTTGCTGCTGAGGGTGGCAGAGCCTGGCCCAGGGTGCCCAGAGAGGTGGTGGCTGCCCCAGCCCTGGCACCATCCCAGGGGAGGCTGGGGGGGGCTCTGAGCACCCTGCTCTGGGTGCTGATGCTCCCTTCAGGGGGTTGGACCAGCTGATCTTGGAAGGTCCCTTCCCACTCAAACCTGTCTGGGATTAACAATGGACCAGAAACCCCATTTGTGTCTGAAGGGGGCTCAGCCTCCCAGGGAGATGATGCCACAGGGGTCCAGGCCTCAGGTGGGGGAAAGCAGCACCAAGATCCCAGCTCAGCAAGAAAACCAAGACCCAGAGCAGGTGTTACATCCCAGCACCTCACCCTGATGGAGACCCC
>VYZU01038046.1:1793-18616 GCA_013401355.1 Ceyx cyanopectus
ACTGCTGTGGTTTTTAAATACAAATCTCAGTTCTTCATATAAAATTTAATAACTGGTTTGGGTTTTGGATACAAGTTAAATTATTTTTCTGAAAGGAATTATTGTTTTAATTAAACAGCATCACAGCAGAGTAGTAATCTCAGTTACTTGAGATGAGCTTGTAAAATTCAGTCTTACTTTGTTGACAACATACAGACACTGAAGTGCTTACTATAGGCAGAATTCCTGTAATACACAGCAGCTTTCAAGAGCTGAGCCTCCATAGGAGCTCTATTTGAAAGTCAACATTTATATTCCCATAATAAAATCAATGAAATATTTTAAAGACTACTTTCATACCTATGCACTAGGGATATCTAGAATGCAAACCATGAACATTGCTGAAGAATCCATGCTGCTGCACTGATTTTCCAAAGAATATTAAAATACATTAAATTCTACTAATGTCACATTTTGCATTTCCTCTTTTGAGGCAGAAGGCAAAGAACTTTTTTATAAAGTTGTTAACTCATTGTGAGTCAGTGCAAGTTGCGGAGGATCCATTAAGTTTAGCTAACACCTCAACTTCATTTCAACTTCATTTTTCTAATGGGTTTCAGTTTTGGGGCAACACATCCTAGGACTAACTTAGGAGCCTGCTGACACTAAGTGCATGCTTCTGAACACCCCTTTAATGAGTCATACAGTTCATACTCACCCAACCCTTTAACCCCTGGGTTTGTCCAACTACACGGTGAGGTAATGTGGTTCATAAGAGCAGATTGAAAGTCTTGTGCTACATTTGTATTTGTTGTTACTGCCTATTGTTAGCAGAACTGGCTCATCAACAGGTCAGGTGAGCACAGAAACAAAAGAAAGGGTAGCAGAAACTCTTGTCTCTTTCCATGAGCTACTAAGTACAGTCAGACCACAGGAAACTTCACCCTCTCACCATCTGTTGAAGTTACACATGCAAGCACTTTGCACTTATGGTCACTGAAAGCCACACACACCTCTAGAGATACTACTTCACCTATAGCTTCCCTGTTCTGGTGCCCCAAGCACCATCATAGCACTCCTTAAGATAGAACACAGGAAACCTTACTACCAGTAGTAGCTAAAAGCAAGATACCCACAGGACATAATGCAAATGAGCAAAATTAACCCCAGACTGCCTCAGAAACTATAGAGACAAAGGGCTCAGCTTTGATCAAGGCTTTAAAAACCTCTTTCTCAGGGATGCTCTTCACCCGTGTACTTACCTTGTGCTACATTCCTTTTTCCAGTCTATCAAACAGCGGTAGGCAATTCATCAACACCTTGTAACTACAACTGTAACAGTGCAGAGTAGCAAATCAAAAAATGCAAGCTGACATCATCACAACTAGCCAATGTTTTAGCCTTCTTATCAGTTCAAGCTGACTTCAGCTGGAGAGCACTTTAAAACCATGAAAGGCCAGGGAAAGGAAACAACATTATCCTTGCAGATTCTAGCTTCAAAACTGGGAAGACAACAAAAACTGTTTTTCTTAAGGAAAGGCTCATCTCTTCACATTTTCTTGTTTTGTTTTTGCCAGAGTATAGGGAAAAACTGCATGGCGTGTAATGCCCAGGATCTACATAAAGCTCTCCCCCAAAATATATTTAAAAGGACTAAAATACATTCCACAAGTCTGCCTGGGGAGATTTGCCTTCCCTAAGTGCTGATGCATAAACGAACCATCACAACATCAAATTTTATAGTCAAGTAGCAGTTACACTCTGCTAACAGTTCAGGCAGAAGAGTGATCCAAAATGATTCCTGCTCTTTGGGGCTTCTAGAGCTTCACCACAACTTAGCAATTCCTTGCCTCTCACTTCACAGGTAGGTAAACAACTGGGGACAGAAAATGAGTAAAAAGTGAAATATTCCCTGCATGACAGAATCCTGACCTTGTCAGATAATTCAGGTGATATTTTGGCTTGCTTTTTTTTTTAATCACTATTGCAAATATGTACAACCTGTTGATATAGGTGTTGCTCCTGACTCAGCAGAGAGGCCTGCTGCTGCAAATTATATTTGAACCCACCTTAATCCACAGTAATATTTCCAGTTAACCATAGCTTGACATTTGTGAGAGAGGCAATTCCAAGAATGGAAAATGAGAATTTTTAGTAAGCATATGGGAAAACATTGTTGGATTCGAGTAATGAAGGAACCAGTTATCACATCCAAGGTTTCAAGAGCACTGTCTGAACTACACAGATTTTCACAGCTGACAGCAAACAGTAGTGCTGTGAGAACACAGGGTATTTTATGTTACCTAGTTTTTAATGAGTAAGCTCCACATCATGACTTGCGGTGAACATTAATTTTTTTCTTATTTATTTATACTTCACTGGAAGACTAACAGAGGGCTGAGATAGCTTTCTTAACTGTACATTTACCTTTATCAGCTATAGAAGTCAAACTGCTCACCAAAATATTTACAAGTTAGCTCAAGTGCTCCAACATGCAAAAGAGGAAATACCTATGCACATGCTTAGCATGTGGTTCGTTTCTGAATACAAAGCATAATACTCACTTGGTATTTTCTTAAAGACTATTTCTTGGTCAAACAAGCCTACCCATGTTATATGCCATACAATAGAGAATACTATTCTGTAGAGATACTACATTAACAGTGCTGAAAATAATCTCTAACGTTTGTTTTCCTTCCTTTCATAGCTCTATTATCCAATAGCCTATCAGATCACAGTGCATGTTTTCCACATCCGTTTCATCTTTTATCCTTTCCTCTTTCCTTACATTGTCCTTTCCAGGTCCTCTGACTTCAATTCCATGAAAATCCAGAGCCCAGCTGTCTGCTTTGCTAACTCTCATCCCTTACACCACCCTTCAAGTACACCGCTCCCATTTAGAATTGCTATACTGATTTAAAAGTGATCACTACAGAACATACAATATTGTACAGATTTACAAGCACCAAGTATCTGTTGTAGTTATTACCTAATAGCAATGCACAATTTCAGAGACAAAAAACAAGTGGTGTGAGTTACCCTCACAACTCAGCAGCCTGACCTGTACTCTAGATTTAAGTGACAAGCAGCATGAAGCAGAACAAAGTATTTCAAAGTTTATGGGCTAAGAGCTAATACTCTATAAGAATTTAAATTATTTAACTTTTAATGCACAAAGAGTAGCATTAAGCTTCAAATCAAGCTCAATATCTTTGCTTTTATTCAAGATTTAAAAGGAAAATATGATCCAGCTTGTTAGCCTTGTAACTGCTTTCAGTTTTGAAATATTAAAAGTTATAAATCATAGGTAATTCACTGGTTCTTGCTTCTGTGTCTCCATAGACAAATATTCCTAGTCTTAGATGAGACATGTCAAAACATTTACTTTCTACCCTAGTATTCACCCCACTTCCTGCAGGGTAGCCAAGTCTGTCCTGAGGGGAAGTGTGTCATTAATATCAACATCCTACCGTCTTGCTCTCAACAGACCACTGATTGATCTGTGGTTCCACACAGCAGATCACAACTAGGTTATATTTAATCAGATGTCCAAAACGCTGCTTTTCCAGACATTCTGGGGTTTCAAAGCAGAAATTACTTCTATTCCTTTAATAAACAGGATTTTCGTTTCACTCCTTTCATCTTGCCATGCATTAACATGAATGGAGTTCCTGTTTCTTTTCATATTCAAACAAACCAACCCAATCAACAGTTTAAAGCTAACTTCACTGTATTTTTCTGAACACTACCTAGTGTGACCCTCAGGTATCCGAGTGTGGACTACACAAGATGGGTTTAGAACAAAACTCATCTGCCTGTTTCATTTTCTTATTGAAGGGCTCCCCTAACCTCAGGGCAGCAGCTTAAGGTCTCAAACAGCCTAAAGACTCCAGAGGTTGCAAGAAAAAAAGACTACAACATAACAACACTCCTACAGCATAACACTCCTACACTGCTCTGTATTGCACAGTGGCTGACAAACTCTTGCTGCAAGTCCCAAGTATAACCAGACTCAAGGCAATGGTCTGCAAGTTCACCAACAAGTCCACTGCATCAAATGCTATTTAGATGTAACCTCAAGCCCATGAAGTCCCTGAACTGTTGTTTCCCACGTTTTGACAGGGCCTGCCAGAGGAAGCATCACACCGAGCATACCCATCACCTATATTCCACCACAGGAATCTGGCAGTTACACTATCTTGATGCAAGGAAAGATCCCAGTTGACCAACATATATTCCAGATAAAAGGCACTGTTTCCACTGTTCTATCAGTCAGGAGCCAATTTTAAAACACAACTTAGTATGTACAGGAAATGTGTGTTCAGAAAGTTATTTTTCTTAGGTGCAGGCAGAATATAGTCCCCTGAGAGATGCTCACTTCTGTTTATTTAGGCTATCTTAATCAACATGCTTTTTCCAGATGTCCAAAGAGCCTCACAGGATTAATCATATAGCTAGAGTTTTAATTCTCATAAGTCCCCAGGAGTCTTCAGCTTTTGAAGGTGCAAAAGAGACACTGATTCTAGTGTAGAAATCAGGTCTGTATTTCAAAGCTTATCCTGTAAGAGCCCATTAAATTCTTAAATTTAAGTGCATAAATGATATGGTTAGAAGCACCACGAATACAGAAAAGAGTGAATGACTGCAAGCTCTAGTGCATGAGGATGTTTCATAAGAGCTTCACCTTCCACTATTAAATAAATACCTTTGATACTCATCCTGCAGCCATCAGAATCATATCATAAGAGTTCTACTACTGTAGTTATAATCAAGTTAAATACTCTTTTATTATTTGTTATCACAGTCCTTATATTTGATTTGTACCTCTTCTCACTGGCCATTTTTCTAGAAAGCTTTAGCCACCCAAAATGCTTGTTTAAATGGTCGTGTCTTCCAGTAAATCCAACAAGTGAAGTTCCTACCTTGGCAAAATTCAGTCCCTTAAGCACACTTTTTTTTTATATTTTACAATGTACTTTAAGGCAAAAGACTTACTTCACAGAGAGATATATTTGTTGACTACAGAAATATCTGCATCTATCATTTACATTCATTTTTCAGCAGGAACAAGAGGAAAGATACAAAGCTTTCAAAGCAAACTGATGAAGCTACAAGCAAAAGCTGAACAACATACAAAACTAAGAGTTGCAACCACAAAATAAGAACATAAGTTTTAAAAAGCACAGCTGACTTAAGCCATAACAACTCCGTGTTATTTTTTCAGATTCAGTGAAAAATAAAACCAGTAGATTCTCCAAGGTTTCATCAATGACAAACTCGGGATTAATCGACCAGCAACAGACAAAAATCTTTTCCTTAAGAAGCTCTTAGGAGAACTGTACAATTAAGCAGAACCGGTTTGACGAACATTACCACAAACTGTGGAGGGGAAGAAAACCCAACCCCACAAATGGCTGTTTTAATAAAGATTGGTCTTCCTAGAAAACAACTGTTTAGCAGGAATATGAAATACTGAATAACAATACTGATCTAATAGCATCTGCTAACAACATGACCTCAGTAAACTTGAGTCTAAAGCCACTTCAATGAAACTCCCAACAGAAGTTTCAGTAAATAAGTGAAAGGCAACAGGAAGAGCAATATGAAAGATACGTACAGTCTAGAGTTCAACATCGAACTATTACGGAAAGGGACAGAATGGAAAACAAGGGGTTTGTAATGACGAAGAACACGCTGGGAGCGAAGTGATGTTAAGGGACGTTAAGAAAAACAGTTTCGGAAAGTCCCACCTTACAGACTGAAATGACAATCACATCTTGACCGTCTAGTAGCTGCTTATTCAAGTGAAATACCAGAAAAATAGTCAGCATAACATTGACAGGTCAACTGAATTTTTTAAGCTTTCTCAAGGAACATCACGCACGATGCTTCCTTCCCCCTCGTTTTCGAGGAAGCACCTCCGAGGCACCAGGCACGCCACCCGCACACCTAGCAACGGCCGCACGCCCCCTCTCCTGGCACACGCCAACCCCCGCCCCACAGCCTCACTCCTCGCGGAAATGACCCGTGGAGAAACCAGAGAGAGGGGCGAGGGACACGGCAGCACCCCGCCCAGATCCCCGCCGCCCACCCGCCGCTGCCGCCCGGCCCGGCGGCCCCCGCCGCCCTAACGAGACCGTCAGCCGGCCCCCTTGCGGGCCGGGGCTGCGGTAGCCTGACAGCTCCCGCGCCCCCCTGCAACACACCCCAACCCTCTCCAGCGGCCGCCGCCACCCTTTCCCACAGGGCAGCCGCGCCCGCTGCACCGGCCCCGCACCTCCGGGCTGATGTAGGACACGAAGGACGGCTTGGCCGCCTTGGCCCCGCTACCCAACATGGCTCCGGCCGCCTTCCGTCTGCCCCAGGAGCCCGCGGCTGCTCCGGCCGGTAGCGGCTCTACTTCCCGGGGCTCCTCCTCAGGGGGGCCGCGGCGGCGAGAAGCCCACGGCTGCAGCGGAGGCGCTGGTAACAGCTGCGGCAGCGCGGGATGTAGCATCCGGCTCACGCAATTAACACCGCCCATAGTCCGCCCCTAGCACGGTACCCAACCGCCCCGCCGCCGGCCATTTCTAGGGTGACCCCCGCCGCCGCTCCCGTCCTCACTGGACAGAGTCGCTGTCAGTCATAAGCGCGCCCTCCTCGTATTGGCCGCGAGGGGTCGCGCCTGGCAAAGGCGGGATGGTGTTGGGAATTGCAGGCCGGTTGTGGCGCGGCCCCGGCCGCCGGGAGGCGCGGTTCCATGTGCACCTCGCAGGCAGGCAGGGGGCGGGCGGCGCGGTGGGGACGGAGCAGCTGGTGCAGGGCTGGTATCAGCGCCCGACAGTGTCACCCGACAGTGTCACCCGACGGTGTTACCCGACGATATTACCCGACAGCGTCACCTGCGGGTCGGCACCGGTCCCCATGAAGGGCGGCACCTACAGGGATGAGCCACAGCCTTGGGTTTCTCTCATGGGGTGTCTCCGTTGCTCTGCACATTGCCTACTGACAGCGTGTGACCTGAACATATCCCGCGGGGCCTTTTCTTCGGTGGGTGCTGAGTGGCTTGACCTAACTGGGCTCCCACTGTTTTTTTTCATTTCGGGGTAACCACATCTCTTCTGCGTTCTGCGAAAACTGCCAGCTCTTGCCTGTTCTTTGGTCAAGTTGTCACTTGTCCATCTCGCAGTTCCGTACTTTACTGCAAAACACCTGTGTTGTACCCATTCAGTGCTCCTAAGAAAACTCAATGTTAAACAACGTCTAAGCAAAATATTAAGATGCTGAGTTTTACTTAAGGCAGGAGACATTCAAGAAAACATCATTAAACAAAATTAAATAATCCTCTAAATCCTCTAAAACTTGACTGCTGATACACTCGGAGAAGTCCGCTGCCCGATGTCTATTAAAGTGCCTCAGCCTGACTGGAATGTTGTCTTCAGACACTGTATAATCAGAGCTGTAAGTAAACAACACGTTTACCAGGTATCTAGGTTACTTTTAAAAGCTTAATTTTTATGCAGATCCAGAACAATGCAAATATTGTTAACTGCCTGTGGCAATGCAGCAGGACTACCCAGCAATTTAAATGGTAACCCAGGCAACAATTTGTGTACACAGTAGACTTTATGGAAATACTTTTACAAAAATAAAACATATTTTACAAACTTCAGTAGACCATAGGACATGAAAATCAATAGCTCATTCAAATATTAGCTCTAACAACTTTTCATATCATTCCCCCCCTTTTTTTTTTTTTTTGTAATACTTTTTTTTACCTTGCTCCAAAACCAGACCTTAGGAAAACAAGAGGAGAAAGAAAAAGAGGTACATGGAGTCATAAAACAACATTTTAAAAAGTAAAATGAAATGACTGTTTTTATTCAGAAATAAACCGATTTCCCTATTTTCATTCTGAAGGTCAAGGAATCATATCTACATCTTTTGGATTTAAACACTTTCTGACTGAAAACAACTTGACACTTGGTTTCATCAGCAGTTTTACAACAAAGGCTATTTTGGAGTGGTATCCCACACAGAGGAGTTCTCATTTTTCACTCCACAGCTGCTTCCACATCATTCCTTTATATTGCATCTGACCTCAGCTGCATAGGTCAAAAGTACAGCCCAGATGACTGTGATATAAATGTAGGATGAGAGAAAAATTGGTACAGCACCTTCATGTTCTCCAGTGTATTAAAATACACACACACACACACACACACACACACACACAAGCATTAAAAAAAAAAAAGTTCTCTTAAAGCATCCCACTTTACAGTGGCTACAGCAGGATTAACTCCAAGCACACCCTGAAGTTTACAGCATACGAAGTCAAAAAGCACTTACTGGCACAAGCACATATCAGAGAGGAAGGGAAGTTTTGACACAAGGCCAGAATCTTAATTCTGATGGGAAGAGCAAAAGGAGCTTTAATTCCCACATAGCACATGGGAATTGTTTTTCAACATCTCACCAAAAAAACCCCTGAGATCTAAAAAATTGGAATGTTATTGGTATTCTCAACCAGCAAAATATCTACACGTCGCTGCTCATGGACAAGAAAAACTCCTTCCAGGGGTTTGCTCCCCAGGCAGCCAAATGCTTTAGGCTAGCATCACTATGATAGGAATTTGAAACCGTTTTCCTGCAATTTGAAGTCTAGTTTAGGATCCCTACTTCATCAGTAAGCGTGTTCACCTTTTTTTTTCCAGATGGACAAAATAAATCAAACGAATACACAAGTTGATTTACCTCAGAAAAACACACCTGCATTTGAAAAGGCCAGCTGTAACCCACACACAGTGCCCCAACAGATTACACAGCACCGAGGTCTTTGATCTTCCCTTTACCCGGGCAGATCTCTGCGTAGACTTCTCTCTTTCTCTTCTAAAACCTCTTTCCAACTCTTTAGTGAGAAGTACTTACAAGAACCAACTTCAGCCCACGCAAGTAATCTCTGTAGATTCCCCCTACAGACAGTGGAGGGACTGGGCTCCTTCTGAAGGTAAGGGGGGTACCCAAATAAACTCCTCATTCAGAACCAGCCTCAAGGGGCTGCCCAGTGCTCAGGGCACCTCCAGAAATCTGCCTGGCATGGCTGAAATTGACTTTGCTGAGAGTCCCCCTTCACTGATCACTAAACACAACTTTATACCAAATACAGCTTTTCAAAGCCTGGGGTTTTATAAACATCGGTACCCTGATGCAGGTCACAGTGTATTGTGGGTAAGGGGGCTTTGGCATAGGTTAGGCAGGTATAACAAATTGAGTGTTAAAAGTGTTGAGCAAACTTGATTGACTACATCTGAACTTCTACTCCCTTTTTGAAGAAAATAGTCTTTGCCCTGCTGTGGACCTGCAAAACACAAATGTGTCCAGAGCTTCCATTCCAGAGTGGTAAATCACTGGCTGGACTCTGTGGCTGTGCTCCCCCTTTGACCTCTCACTGTGGATGGACCTAGGTCTGGAGACTGCTTTTAGTAAATTCACTTCCAACGGTGACACAGGTAAAGATTTTAATGTAGCAGCTGGAAAGAGAATCCCACAAAGTTATCATTTGTCAAGGTTTTCCAATCCTCCTATCTGGAAAAGGTACCTGGGTAGAAATTCTTTTGGAATTCAGAAGTTTTTTGTTTGGTTGGTTGGTTGTTTTGGTTATTTATTTTTTTTCCATACTTGTCTGAGCATTAGCAGATCAATTGCCCTTAGGTGTAGAAATCTGTGTATTTCTGTAGGATATGTGTTATTATTCTGACCTACAGGATTTCAGGTGTCCATGCCTGCTCAGAAGGTAGAAGGTATCCCAAAAGTGTTGGGTTTACCCTGAGTACACTGAGAGCAGCCACACATGCTGGGCCTGATACTCCCTATTGCTATAGTTAATTAAATAGCTCAGTTTAGGTTTCAGTATATTAAACATTACAAGAACACCGTAAAGTAGCTGAAATCAGTATGCAACAAATGAAATAGACTTAAAATGAAGCTGAAAGTCAGGTTGCTGGAAACTCTCAAAGAAAAAATTGGAAATGCGGAATGTATTGTGATGTCCTCTGGGGAAAGGTCAGCAAATCAGTCTTCCCATAAACCAGACAGAAGTTATTTCTGCTTTACACAGGTTAATATAATTTCCTACTAACAGGAATTTATGTTAGCTTTATGCAAATTAAGACCATTCTATAAAAAGAAAGCCGATGAAAAAAAGGCTCTAAGATGACGTTTTTAGCACTTGATTCACAGCAGCATTTTCATCTGTGTGTACACTTCGGGAGTTAGATTCCAAACTTGATTCAGATTTCATACTTGACACACTGGCACCTTCATAGTGAACTCCAAGGTAATATTTAGAGCTGTGGAATACAACAATTTGTTAATTCTCATTTACAAAGTATATGGTCAGAGACTGTGTAGTTCTGCCATGTGTGAATTCTTTATATTTTATCTTTGTTGCAGTCTTCTTTCTTTACTGACAGTATTGTGTGTTTCATTTTTAAGTAGAGTTTTCTATTCTTTGTGAGAACCTGATGTCTTTGGGGAGATTTTGTGTGAATCTCCTCCAGCAAATGGAAAACAGTTCTATACCATCTCAACTGAAACCTCTGACTCCTGCACCATCCCATGTCTCAGTCCTGGAACATGATGTGCCTAGTTCCTTCCTGAAGGTGGTTGAATAGATGCCTTTTATTTCTTAAGTAAAGCCATCTAGGAGGTCCCACATGGCCAGTTCATTACTCAGATGGAAAACAGCAGTTCCTTAAGTGTTAACAATACAAACCATTAAAATTTTGTGTCCATCCCCTAATTACGGAATGTTTTTGTTCTGCAAGAACCTTCCAGAGCTAATGAGCAAACAGAAATTTAAAGTCTTTATCAAGTGATAATGTAGATAGTAAATGTGTAGAGAGAGGGATCATGAGGGCATCCCTCCACTTACCAGGCAGCTTCATCTGCCATATGGGGCATATAGTGCCAAAACCTGAATGCAGAAGAGTGCAAGCCTAAATTAACATGTACATAATGAAGGGTAGAATGAAGAGTAGGACAAAGGCATTGACTGCTGAAAA
Organism: Ceyx cyanopectus; assembly: GCA_013401355.1. NCBI lineage: Eukaryota > Metazoa > Chordata > Aves > Coraciiformes > Alcedinidae > Ceyx > Ceyx cyanopectus. The sequence goes on from VYZU01038046.1 coordinate 12,815, forward strand.
CACACCCTAGACCACAGTTTCTTTTGTCATAGAGACACAGTTGGGAATTACATGTTTGTAACTCAAGGAGGGGAAAAAGTATTGCTCTGAGAGCTGTGACTGTTGAGTGAACAAATCAACTCACATCTAATAGCAGAACTGCCTCTTTTCTTAGCTAGTGGGGGAAGAGGAAGTGAGTAACTAATGACTTTGCTCACCCAAGGAAGCATGGGTGTCAGAAAAAGAACAGAGAGCTAGGGACTTCCCCCCATCTTTTTAGCTCTCTTGAAAGCAAACACAATTACTTGTTCATGGGCACACACCAAGTTCTTTGTTGTGTGGTGAACCTCTTCCTTTTATTCTCTAACAGGCTGTGAACCCAAATTACTTTAGGTTGGAAACTTCTTAACAGTACCCAAAGGGTGAGTCAAAGCCCATCCATACCAGGAGAAAGCCTATGCCAACAGATGGATGTGAGACAAGTTAAATCAGGGTTCATATTTCACTCTGTTTTTCTTAACTTGCCATCCACAGGGAGGTGGTAAGGATCATGAGAAAGTAAGAAAGGTAAATAGCTGTTATGTATCAAAGAGCTTGAATTGTGTCTTTTGTCTTGGAGAGAAGAAGAAAGGGAAGAGCAAAGTGCAGCTCCCAGTTTGAATGCCAGACCCTGAGCTGGGTGCTAGAAAAAGCTGCCAATGGCTCCTTGCTGGTGCTACTGCATAGCCATGACTCTTTTGTCCCCAAGTAACTCCTCCAGACACAATGCAGATGAAAATTTCCAGCTGGGAATCTGGTCTATCTAGTTAAATAGGCATTCCTTGCAGGACTCTTCCTAATGGGCATGAGAGTTCCTGCTCCTGGAGAAGAGAAGATGGGGAGAATCATCCAGCATCTGAGTCACAGGGTACAGCGCAGGCAGGTTCCACCATATCGATGGGGAAAAATACTCAGTAATAGGCCTAGATAGTAGCCTTTTCTCTTCGTGAAATACCCATAGAGACTTGAAGCTCACAATGTCCTGTCTCTTCTGTTTTTTTCCTTTAGCAGAGAAAATTGCATCTAGTACATGACTGTAGTAAAGCATATGCTGGTTTTACTTTGCCTACCAGACATAGCCTGGCTTTGATTTCCTTATGAAAAATGCATGTGTGAGTCACTATGTCGGGTACTGACAGAAAGCTGTCCAGCTAAACCTTTGTGCTGTTGTCCCCAGCTCCCATACAGCTACTGCACTGATACTTCCAGTCCAGATAATTTAGATTAACAGGCACAAACCTAACCCATAAGGAAAGCTACATGTCTTTCACAGAAACTAATGGTAAACTACAAACATGATTCTAGAGGCTGATTCTAGTTTTCCATGTCCCCGACTCCAAAAAAGTCCAAAACCCCCATATATCTTCCATGTTACCAACTGTCTTTGGTTTTTTAGAACATTTTTCTGCAGAATTGCTGTGGGTTTCAGCTCCAGGCCTTTGAAGTTTCTTGACCTAACTTTCTACAATTGAAATATATTCATGCAGATGTCTGTAGAGGAATTTGACACACTTGAGTATCAGATGGATACTTGAAAAATTTTGTCTTGGGGTCTCCAGAACTCGTGATTCCAGAGCTCCAGAAGGTTTTTACAAGGAAGTAAGTTATTTTAAATTTTCTAGTCTTTTCTGATACATGGGTGACATGTGTAGAGGGACTGTTCCTCTGGGAAAATTTATAAACCTGCAGAGGGTCAGTGGAATTTTCTTGTGTGGACTTTGTTCCAAGCTTTCATATCTGTTTTCTCTCACTCTGCTTCACTGCTCCTTTGGAAAACACTTCAGCCCTGGATATTTCTGTAATAGAAGGTCTGGACTGGTCACACAGATTGCAAACTGGCACATCTTATGCCTTTGGATATGTTGGGGAACATGCTGGGGACATTAGTTAAAGCATCCAGAATCCTGGTTTATGATTTACCACTGTCATATGAGGAATGTTTATCCCGAATCTATTACCCTAATATCACCTCTGGCAGAAGCTACAAGAAGTTTCTTAAGGCATGGATGAAAGAAAGCAAAACTGCACACTAACTCCTCAAAAAAGAACTGCATTCAAAAATGTCTCTTTTCTCCTCAAGGAAGAGAAACTCTTCTGACATACATTTTATCAAGCCTTCCTCAGTGGGAATCCTTACTAGGAAAACTTCTATGGCTCATTCCTTCTATGCAGCCCCCTAGTGACTCTGGACAAATTTAATCTTTTTCTTTCTTTCTCTTTGTGCTCACTCTGAAGTGTTTAATTTCTTTACCCTCAAAAGTATTTACTTCGAATTTATTAATGAGATAGTCCTGAGTGTAGTCCTGACTGTGTTTCTAACAACAGCTATCATTATGCAGTAGAAGAGATGTTATATTGCATTTTGCCGCATGGCAACTTCACTGCTTTTTTTTTTTTTTTAAATGCATTTTTTTGTCAACAGAGAGTAACGCTGGAGTGGCTGAAACATCACAATTTTCGCTTCATGCTTATCACAGCAAGGTAAAAATGAAGTCTTTCCAAGTGCAAGCTCCTTTAACACACAGCACTCTCTGCTGCTGAGTTCAGAGACCTTTGAAATACTAACCCAGCTGAGTCTGTCAGCTGCATAAAACCACACCTTTTTTTTGGTGTGTGTGTGTGTGTGCATTCATTTTGTTTTCCTAGTGTTTAGACAAGTGTGCTCATACACTCTCCAGTGTTCTCCTAGTGTTTAGACAAGTGTGCTCGTACACTCTCCAGTGTTCTCCTACATGATGGAGTGAGGCATGGATGTACAGCTTTGTCTGTGAAATAGGATAGATGCTTGAAAGGTTATTCCCTTCTCTTCACCTTTCCTCCCATCTCATTTGCAGAGGCATTTCATGTAACATTTATTAACAGCTGGCCTAAACCATTTCAGTCTCAACATCTTCAATCACCTGTCACTTTTTTTTTCCTTCTTTTTGTGAAGCAGAGTAGTTGCCACGAGTGGAAAATTGGGTGCTGTAGCAGGTCTTCTCTCAACCCCTAGCCCCTTTCTCTCAATTTCTCCACACTGTTTATGTAGTTTTTAGTTGATGGTTTTACTGCTCGATGTAATTTTTGTTTCATTTTTAATTCACTTTTGTTTTGTAGCACTCTTAACAGCCTTTCTATTTTACTTCTTCAGTTAGATACATTTAATCAATTCTGTTCCTTCTGATACAATTATTTTTTTGTGTGTTTATCCCTTCTCTTTTCTCGAAGTCATACTTCACTCAAAGATTACTTCTTTTCACTGGAAAATGCAGCTATTGAGGTGATTGACCATCAGAGGAAAAAAAAAAGGCAGGGAAGAGCATATATTTTCCAGGTAAAATGTGTATGCCCTTGGTTCTTTAAAAGACCACCAAAATTACAATGGACTTGAAACTGGATACATTACCAGAAACTATACATTTGGGAATGAAAATGTGTTGTGTGACATTTTCGGCAGTTCTGGCCATAGAAGCCTACTTGCACCATCTCAGAAATAAAGGGCATGGGAATTCTGCACCTGGAATGGAGTAGCACTGGGCATAAACGTAGGCTGGGAGAGGAGCAGCTGGAAAGCAGCCCTGCAGAAAGGGATCTGGGGGTGCCATGGACAGCAGGCTCAGTGAGGGTCAGCAGTGTGCCCTGGCACCTAAGAGGACAAACCGCACCCTGCAGTGCACCGAAGGCAGCTGGACCAGCTGGTCAAGAGAGGGGATTATCCTGCTGCACTTGGTGCTGGTGCAGCCTCACCTTGGGTGCTGGGTGCAGTGCTGGGCCCCACGGTTTAGGAAGGGTGTGAATGGACTTGGCTGTGTCCGGAGGAGGGTAACAAAGCTGGGGAAAGGGCTGGAAGGAATGGCCTGTGAGGAGCAGCTGAGGACTCTGAGTTTGTCTGGTTTGGAGACAAGGAGGCTGAGGGGTGACCTCATGGCTCTCTGCAGCTTTCTGAGGAGGAGATGTGGAGAGGAGGTGCTGGTCACTCCTCTCTGGTATCCAGTGACAGGACTCATGGTAATGGTTCAAAGCTCTATCCAGGGAAATGTAGACTAGACATTAGGAAGCATTTCTTTACGGAGAGGTTGGTCAAACACTGCAACAGGCTCCCTAGAGAGCTGGTTGATGCCCCAGGGCTGTCAGTGTTTCAGAGGCATTTGCACAATGTCCTTAATAACATGCTTTAACTCTTGGTCAGCCCTGACTTCAAACCAGGTAGTTAGACTAGATAATTACTTCCAACTGAAATACTCCCCCACCCATTCCATTCTATCATATCCTATTCCCTCTCCACTTAGAAAACATTCTAATAATATATTGACATTGCTGAGAGAAACTGGGAAGGCTTTTAATTATAATAAACACTTTACTGCAAGCACACTCTGATGCTGATACCACAATGGTTCCTTCATGATTATCCCACTTTCTTGAAGCTGCAGTTTTACATTATTAGATTGGCAACATTCTGGATCACACTGGCTCTGGTTCTTAGAAATACCTACACTTTTTCTTTAGATGGTAGTTACCTGAGGAAAGCCATTCTAAACACCCCAAGGCATACTGAGGTATCCCTATGGTGCTGGTAGCTATGGGTCTGGACCTCTGAGAAAGCCATCCCCTTATGGAGCAGCACATGCCCTAGGAGCACATGAAATGACAGTATTCAGACCTGCCTCTCTCTCATACAGTTCTGACTTGTACTGTCAGTAATGCAGCTCAGATTATTGTCTTAGTAAGAAAACATTAACTTGCATATTGCAAATTGTGCCTACTCTTCCCCAACCACCTGTCCCCCACCTTGTATTATTAATGTTATGCTATTAAAATCCATTTGGCTAGTCCAAACCAGTCTTAGTTCTTGAATAAATTAATTAATTTGGCATTGTGTGAATTCTTAACAGACTAATGATCAGCAGATATTCAACCAGCAACAAGAATGTTAAATATGCATATGAATTTTGGTAGGAATATTTAAAATTGATTCCAACTCTGAGAGATTTACTAGATACAGCAATTTTAAACACTATTAAATTACTTGAGTGATGAAATATGTCTAAAAATAGAAGCAGCAAATGAAGCCATCACATTCAATAGCTCTAGGAGATTGATAGTTCAACTAGAATTTCATAAAAGGGCAAGAAGTTGGCAGACTATGTCCGACACTTTAATTTCTAGCAATGCCTGTATACAGGAATCCACATGGAGCCACACTTCTCACAGATAGGACACACTTATAAAGTGGGCTGACAAGTCCAAGTTCGAAAAAGCTTCAAAACAGAGCTCACATTTTCACAAACTGTTCCTCTAAGATGAAAACAAAAGGGAAGATTCTTCCCCTTTGTGCTCAATGACTATAGTGTCTGGGAGTTCAGACAGAGTTTTGCTGAGTAAAAAAGGCAAACGCTGCTTTCTAGTAAACTGGTAGCATTGCCAAAACAAAGGATATTGAAAATATTACTTGTTCATAAATTGCTTACTTGGTCTCAGTTTTGTCTTCCCACTTGCAGAGTGTAACTTTTAAAGTCAAAGCTAGCTCTGTACTTTTTTGAAACCTTGTTGTTCCATTCCTCTTATAACAAGAGTCAGAAGTTACCTCAAATAACCCATTAAAATGTCAGGAAAACCAGAAACAAACTGCAGCTTCACTCTTCACCACACAGCACAAAAATCATGGTCACAGCTTCATATTTAATGTGGAATCACTTTAGGTATACAATATTTAAAAAGATCCAGAAACTGGTTAAGAGTTAAAAGCCATTGGAACAAAAACACAGGAAATCCAAAATACATCTTTGACCTTTTTAATCCTAAATT
>VYZU01038048.1:0-11650 GCA_013401355.1 Ceyx cyanopectus
GGCGTAAGTTTTGGTTATTTATATTATTATTACAATAATGCTACCTTGGAGAAGACATGGGAGACATCTGGAATAGCTGCTTTCTCTCCCATTCCTTGCTTTACCCAAGTCAAGGGAATGCACTTGACCAAGGAGCCATCATCTTGCCTTTTTTTGGGACAGGTGCTGATGGCCAAATAAAAGCTGGAGAGTTCATTCTGTCTGACATTGAATTTGTCCATGTAAAATGGCTTTTGTAGGCATTAAGTGCTGGCATAGAGTGCCAGAGGTGGAGTAGTTTTGGAAAGAGATGAAAAAAAAACACCACAGTGGATTAATTTGCACTTCATGGAAGTTTCTGTTGAAAAAGAGAGAGAACTAAACAAGGCAGGAGAAGTAAACATAGAGGGAATGAAATGGTAAAAAGCAAACTATTTCCTTTAGCTGCAGTCAGAGATAGACATTGTATTTAACCAAACAAAATCCTCCACAAGTTAGGACTAAGGCTGACTTAATTTTTTTGTTTCAGTGTTCTCCATAGAAAAGAGTCAGTTGGTTATTCTCTGTGAGTTAAATGGTGTGCTAATATCACTAATAGATGAAACAGATGGGTTTAGTTATTGTCTGAATGCTGTAACATTTTATGTAAATATATAAATAGGATATTCATTTACCTTATATAATTTCCCTATGTACTTTATAATAAATAAAGTAATTTTGACATAATAAAAAAAAAGACCAGCCCTAACCTAACACCATTCAGGCAATGAACTCAGTACTAGCACAAATCCCTCCATTAAAAAATTAGTGGTATTACATTTACATTTTGAAGGATAAAGACAGAAATGCAAGAGATGGAGCAATAAGAACCATGTGGTCCCTCCTCTTCAAGGGTCTCATCCAGAGCCTATTAAGTTAATGTACAGTCTTTCTTTGATTTTAATAGGCTTTGCATAAGTCAGAAATTATTGAAAATGAATAGCAGGAAATGGATTCACACTGTTTACATTTGTTGGGTTTTATCTATAATAAACTCATAAAAAAAAAATTAGAAGAAAACATTAAAACAGATCCAAATACTAATTTTATTTTAGAATTCAAGATTACCTCATTTCCTGCTCCAACATAAGTACATGATGTCACAAACATCAGAAGATTTTTTTCAAAACCTTTACTGAAAACATTCCTCTTCCCATCATAGAATACTTCCTCTTGCTTTCTTCTTGCATCTGTTCCTTCTAGGGACACATCGTTAGGCAAACAGTTATGAATATCAGAGAGTAGTCTGAAGCGCACCACCACCTGGGACACCAAAGGATTACAGATTTCCCCCACGGTAACTGCTGGGTGGGAATTGGGAATGTGTCAGAGAAGCGTCCAGACAGAACAGAGAGCCCAGGAGTGCACCAGACATCAGAAACAAGGCCAAATATCACTCTTCCAAACAAAGATTACCAAACTAGCATAGATTTTCCATTTCTAGTTATAGCAGATAGATTTTATTCTTACAGTGGGACTAGGCTACTTCCCAGATAAAACCAAGCATGCATAAGGACCATATGATTAGATTCTAATTCTCCATTTCACCAAAGGAGAGCTGAAGAAAAGACAGATGGAGTGGTTGCTCAGGCAAGTAGAGCCTGAGGTAGAACTAGATCCCCTGTCCTCTTCAGAGGCTGCCTTTTCCTGCCTGTGGTGTAGAAGAAAAGTAGCCATTATCAGCCACCTGCAAAAGCCTTCCACCTGTTTTTGCTCAAAGTGATGGAGCCCAGAGGACAATGTGCATGTTCCATACTAGTCTGTAGGGAGCATGATGCAGCTGATGCAATTCCCAGCTCCAGCACACCTGCAAGGTCTCATTGATCTGCTGCTTGCTGCTCTGAAAACTCAGAAATCTATCATCAGTGTGAGCATGTGCTTATTGATCAGATTACCTGCTTCTGCTGCCTGTATGTACCTAATTGCACCAGCGCACACACACACACACATTACAAGCATAAATATGTGCACATGTGTGCATATACACAGGCATGCACAGGCAGGTTATTTGGATGTGTGTACGTTAAGGGCTTTACGTTGGGTTGGGCTTTTTTTATGTTTTACAAAACCGCACATAAATAAAAAGAACGGACATTCTCTGAAACGTGAGCATAGAAACACTCGCAAGTGGCCAAGTGCTGCTAAATAATTAATCAATAGAGCAGTGTGGCAGTTTGAAATGTAAATGTGATGGATGAAGGTGTGATGCTTGTCATCAAGCAGAAAATGATGTGACTGGAATGGATAACCTGTGATACCTGCTGACTGGCAAAAGCTTGGACACAAAGATAAAGTAAAGCCATCAGAAAGCAGCCCTGGCAACCCCTAATTCTTGCCTTTGACCCACAATTTACTTTCATGTCCCTGTCCCAGAGGAGATGTTTAAAAAAATGATGAAGAGAGATCTTGGGGTGGAAAAGGGGAGAGAAAAAAAAACATCTGAAGACATGCTACCTGACAAGGCTGCAGGCTACATACTTGAGAACACCTTTCTTTTCTTTATGTTCTTCTTCTCCTGTTAAATAAAAATGCGGCTCCTTTTTTTTCCTTTCCTTTCTTCCAAAACTCTCCCGAGCCGTTCCTGCAAGTGGTTCTGTGACTCGGGAGCTGACAACAGCCACATGCAAAGGAACAAAGAATGAGAGTGACAATTCAGAGTGCATGCAGGTGAGAAAGACACCTTTTACTTATCAAACTAGGCTGCAAAAAAATGCTCTTTTTACTCAGTGAGCTAGAAATAGAGGTGATCTAACAAGGCACTGATCCAAATTCTTTATTTGTGCTGAGATGTAATGCTAACAGGATTTTTTAGGTTGACTAGTAGTCTGTGGCCCCTCCATTCAAGTAGGGAAGCATTCCTCTGATTTGGAAAGATGAAAATCCATATAATTACCTTATATTATGTGACAAGAAAATGTATCCCATGATGGCAAAGGGTGACAGAAAATGTCCATCAAAATTTTGTTGTTGGGAACGTCCTATGCCAGTCATTGCATTCTCTCTGTGGGAAAACTCAACTTAATGGGATTCAGCACAATTTTCCAAATTTGACAGAAATTAGCTTTTGTAAAAAAAGGGGATTTTTTTATTTTTTACTATAAAACTGAAACCCTGTAAATAGAATTAAAAGTTTAATGGTTCTTTCTCCCTGGAACAAAGAATCTTATTTCTCAGTAAATGCCATTTAGCAGATTGTCTTATTTTTTTATTTTTTTTTTTGCTTGTTTTGTTATCAAAAGCCCATTCTTTTCAGAAAGTGAGAATTACCACATTTTACCATTAAATTTCCAAACTCCCCAAAATATACATTCACAGACAACATCACTAAAGGTGAAAGCTAAATATAGATATTTAATAATGCTTTGGGATGCAAAATAAATGTTTTAGCGTTTCTTAAACATAGCATATACATATAAATACTTTTTCTTTTTCTGGAGTTTTTTAAGATCTCTAGACACATAAATTGGTATAAAGAAGCAACAGATCTCCAGGTGAGCTTGCCAGTGTTACCATACTTCCTCAATTTATTATTATTACTTCTTGTTGTTGTTGTGTGTATTTAATTAATTAATTAATTAATTATAAATCTTTATGTACCAGAATCACAGATTGTCTTTCGTTAGAAGAGACCTTCAACACCATCTAGCCCAGCCTTCAACCCAACACTTTAAGCTCACCGCTAAAGCATGTCCCTAAGTACCAGGTCCACATGCCATTAAACAAGAGGCAATGAGAACACACATAATTATTTATACAAACATAAATATGCAAAAAAAATAATCTTAGAAGTCAAGAATTAAAGCTTACACTAAAACAGTACCTAGTTTGCCCATCTCCATAGCAAATAACCTACTTTTTGTCTGGGACAGATTGCTGGTGTACTGGCATTGAAGAGAAATCTTTCCTGTAACTTGGGTAGCTGGAGAAGCATTAAGCAGAGTACTAGCTCTGTATCTGCACAGAGGATCACCCCACTCTACCCAGCTATTTCCCATTTAAAATGACAAATCTGTGGTCTGATAAACAATTCAGCCTGAATTTCATTTCTGGGGTGTTTTAAGTTGTACTTTCAGATTTTTATTTGGGCGCTTCTAGCTTATGCCAAAGCCACTCAGCTATATAGCTTTACCTGCATGGTACTTTCATATTAACTTTTAGTCCTTTTGCACAGCTTCAGGAATGCGATATTATTATAAATAACAATCAGACCTTAGAAACTGGAGCAAACTGGATACACTAGTGTGTGGGATAGAAGAATGATCCCACACCTTATATCTGGTATATTTCTGCTTAAGATATTCCAAGGTTTTGCAACAATAAAAAGGAATTTGTACTAATGGGTCACAGAAATTGGTGCTGAGTGTAAGCAATTGTTATATTGCAGTGAAGTAGCAATAATTGTCACTAGTTAAGAGTTTTATTTCCCCATACACCACTGTAGAAGTGGAAAAGTGCCATCCAAGGACTATGTCGACACTAAGCTCATAGAGGTCTGTTTCTGTACCTTTGGTCTGTCTGAGCTATGGAGGGACTTGCATTAGAGAAATGACAGATCAGTCTGCAAATATGCAATAGTCATCCCCACTCTCTGTAAAGGAGGTCCACCTATACAGGCCAGAGAGAGCTGTGATGCACCCTGTCCTATGCCCAGTCTGGAAAACCAGCTCTGTGGGACATACTGTCACATGAGCCATGCACTGTGCAGCTATGTCCACGTGTAATGTAGAAATGTCTACCAGCATGGTGGTAGAATCAGGGAATGTACAAACACACTAGCAACTAGCGACTAGTCTCTAATATCATAGAAATATTGAGGTACCAACGTGAAATTGTTTTTTAACTCTTTAAATTTGCTGGGTACATAGAAGAAAGGAGCACAAATATTGCCCTGGCAAAGGCAGATCTAAGAACCTGTGTCTTAACTACAAGAGTGGCCACCAGCATCTGGCTACAGAGACAAGAAGTGGGCAACCCTGTAGAAGAGTGCCTCAGATCACTCTCCCAACAGGCATTAATTTGAAGCTCAGGAATTTGCCTACCTTTCTGTAGTGATGGCTGGCAAAATATGCAGAGATGACTCTCCCGTACCAACAGGCTTTGTTTCACCCAAAGTGTTATGCCAAACTAGTTGTATATCATCATGAAGACTCATCAATATCTATAAATAGATATAATAGATAAATGTTAGTGTAGGGATATTAGTGTATAATATTAGGGATGTTAGTGTATAATAGTTAAATGTGAGTGTAGGGAGGATGGAGCCAGACTCTTCTCAATGTCATCCAATGTCAGGACAAGAGGCAATGGGAGTAAGTTGGAGCACAAGAGGTTCAGGGTAAACACAAGGAAAAACTTTTTCACAGTGAGGGTGACAGAGCTCTGGAACAGGCTGTCCAGGAAGGTTGTGGAGTCTCCTTCTCTGGAGACATTCAAGATCTGCCTGGATGTGTTCCTGGGTGACTTAGTCTAGGTGATCCTGCTCTGGCAGGGGGGTTGGACTAGAAGATCTTTCTAGGTCCCTTCCAACCCCTAACATTCTGTGATTCTGTGATAACTACATTTCTCTAGAGTTGATTTCCTATGGCACATTTGACTTAGATACTGTCTCAACACCCTCACAAATATGCCATAGACCTAAAGCATAATCTCCTTTTCAAAATGAATGGGTCTGATTACAGGCATATTCATTTTCTAAAAGGTACAAAAGGATACAAATGTGCCTCTCCATTTCATATAATGTCAAAGTAAGACCCTCTTGCCCTTTTATTTCAATCCCCGCAATTTGAAAATAAATAAAAAAATTACTTGATTGTATGTTTTTTGCCATTAAGTGCATAATTGCTTTTGTGTTTTGACATTTAATTCCTCTTACCAAAATACATGGTAGGAATTAAAAGTCAAATCTTTTATGTGTTTGATATACAGATCCTTCCATGTATTTCAATGAGAGAAATAGAACAGTGAAACCTTAGAGCAGGAACAGTGAAGCCTGAAAACTGTCGCTTTTTATACTGGAAATCTGACTGTGGCCCCAGTTCCACCCTCCCTTATCTAGGTCGATGGCTTTATGAAATCTCTGGAAGGACTGAATGCATCAAAACCAAGTAAAACCTGAAGGACTTGACCTTTAAAACAGAGCTGGGATTATACTGTGCCCTGTTGGACAGATTTCAAGATTATAGTCCAGTCTGAAAATGACTTTTGACAGCCATAAGACAGGAGCTGGGCAGGCACTCAAGTGTACTGGCCTGGCATGGGATGGCAGTAGTAAGGTCCCAGTACAGAGGGCCAGGACCAGCCAGGACATCAGTGGCATATCCCAGCTGGCCCATTAAGAGAGTAACAATATTCTGAAGACTGGCAAGATGTGGATGCATGCAAGGTGAATTAGGAGCAGCACAAAAATGCTGCTTGTGGATGATTCATGTGATTTTTGTGTCCCCTTCATCTCAACTTTTTCCATAAAGTTTTTCCCACTTCATGCACTGCTCTTTAATAGACAGCACCACTCTTTCCCTCTACTACTCCTTTTCCCCTCCTTTTTTCCACAGGAACTTCTCTGTTTCCCTCTATTGCATTATTCCCTCTCTCATATTGCTTATGTTTCTGTTTTTCTACCTCTCTTTTACTACCTGTGACCTTTAACTTATTTCTCTCTCACTTATTCTTTTCAAGTATAACATTGTAAATTCTTTATCTTTATATTCATAGTCATCCACAACCTATGTTGAGTTTTCTTCCAGATGCATTTTCTCCCACTGTTTATTCCACTGTGATTTATCCCCATCCTAAGTTCTAAAGTGACTTGAACTTATAGCCATAGCTAGATTCAGATTCATGGAGTCTTGCACTCTCTGCAAAAGTTTTCTGAAATCTGGGAAGTAGACTCTAGTTGGGAACTCTGATGGACTAAGTTTGGGACAGACTGAGCCAGGAATAGTAGTGGTAGGCAGTAATGCTAAATGAAAGCTCATCACTGTTCCTCCCAGTGATAATATTTTCACCCATAAATTCTGTCATGCCTTCACTATATCAATTAATGAAAACTTCTGCTCTAGGCGAATACATTCTTGAAATAAGATTCATCCTGTCTTTCTTATTTTCTAAAAGCTGAGGGTGCATTTTTTTCTTCACATCATGAAATAAATCTTCAATGAAGGTAAAGGACAATACACAAGGTAACCAAAAAGACAAGTAAAGGGAACAGGAAACAGTTGCATTAGGAATAAGTGAATCAGAGAAAGAAAGAGAAACAGCTGAGTGTATCTCCACACAACAGTTGTAGCATCACCATATCTCATGGAGACACACTTAGCTCCCCATAATGAAAGCAGCTTGCATTGCATGGGTGCCAAGTGCACGGATGCTAGAAGTTGTCTCCCTTTGGCCATCACATGCTTGCACTTAGGAGGGAGAATGAGACAGCTTGGGTCTGCTCCAGCCCAGCCATGGCTGTCAAGGGCCTCCTTTCCTACCATCCCTACTTCATCCTTCAGCTGATAGGATTGTGAGTATGAAGCACTTTTTCAGGTAAGTGTTAAGGGTACATTTAAACATACACACAATGCATACACACATTGACATACTCACACATTTTTTTCCACCATTGTCTGTGCATGCAAAAAAATTACAAATTAAACATAAAAAGATAGTGGAAAGCTCATGACATGTAAATCACATAATTGGCCCCAGCCCATACCTTCAAGAGAGGCATAAGGTAGGACTTATAACAAGGAAACGGAGCTCATGTCATCTTTTCTAAATTAGTAATTGCGAGTAATAAAAGTAGTAGATTTATACCTGTGTGTCCAGTCTTTGAAGAAGTCTCTTGATTAAAACTTAAGATCAGGCATCCAGTATATCTGGAGTTTGTTCTCATACATAACTATTTTACCCACAAGGTGGGTGTAATTTGAAAAAAATCTGTCTTTGAAAATTCATATCTTTGCTCAAGGGCTCTGCTTCACAGTTTCAGGGTAGTAATCAACTCAAGGAGATGCTTCAAAGTTAAACAATTTTTAAAAATAATCATGCAGTCCTGAAAGGGGAGGTACAAGATAAGTGCAAATTACTGCTTTTGTTCTAGCTCCAAGTGACCGAAGTCTTCAACAGGTCACCTTGGATGTCACAGGTCTTCAGAACACACTTATACTTACAGAACACACTTGCATACAGACAGGAATAACTTGCATAGAGACAAGAATATTAATTCATAGAAGATTCTCTGTTCAAGCTGTTTACAAAATGACTTTGGGATCATTCATGCTGCCCTTTTAAATTTTTTTTTACTTCAATAATGTCAAACAACTACAGAATTTACTGCTGTTTAGGCTGAAAGCGAACTGTTTCTTAGAATGGGGAACTTGGGGAAGATGTTTTTACTCAGCTGGAAGCTTTATGGGGCAAAATTCATCCATGGTCCTGTGTAAATGTCAGCTCCCTTGAGATTTTGTAACTCAATGTGTGTTATGTCCCAGAAATCAGGTGATGAACCAGAACTTCAGACTCTCAGAAACCAAACATTTTGTGCTTCTGAGAGGTTGGATTTTCTTTTTTTTTCTTCATTTTTTGCCTTTTTCTTTAATTTGATGGATGATCTTTTGTTCTGCAGTGCGTTTTAATGTGTGTCGCTGTGGAACAATTTCAATTGTCGAAAACAACAACAACAAAAAGCAATATTTCAATATTTCTCAAGAAAAGGCTTCAAAGGTTTCAGATCTTTTTAAAATGTTTCTGCTTTATTTTGACGTGGCATAAAAGTTTTGTATGCATTCTCGCATCCGCTATTGTGATTACCCAAACCATTCTGTCTGCAGGATTTCTGTCTCTTTCAGTAACAATGCCTCACATGATTATGAATGCTACAAACAGTAGGGAATTCTTACCTAAATATATCTGGTTTCCGTATGTACAAGCTTTATTTTGCAGTACTTATGGAAATTAACCAACTGCTTTTCATTTGTAATTGCTTACTTTTTGTGTATTTGTAGAAGTCCATCATGGCATGAGCAAATTGTCTTTGAAATAATTACTTAGAAAGTCTTGTATCTTGAAATAACTTTAAAATATCCTCATTAAAAATCCATTTAAATATTCATAGATTGATTAAAAAATGAAGTATAATTCCTGTCTTTTATTATTCTATTAATCACTTGAGATTTTTCTTTAGATCTTAACCTCCTTAAATGATATATTACCTATCAAGTACATACCCAAGATTTAAAGGATGTATTATTTATACACATATCATTGGCAATAATGTGGTTAAAAGATANTGATAGGATTGTGAGTATGAAGCACTTTTTCAGGTAAGTGTTAAGGGTACATTTAAACATACACACAATGCATACACACATTGACATACTCACACATTTTTTTCCACCATTGTCTGTGCATGCAAAAAAATTACAAATTAAACATAAAAAGATAGTGGAAAGCTCATGACATGTAAATCACATAATTGGCCCCAGCCCATACCTTCAAGAGAGGCATAAGGTAGGACTTATAACAAGGAAACGGAGCTCATGTCATCTTTTCTAAATTAGTAATTGCGAGTAATAAAAGTAGTAGATTTATACCTGTGTGTCCAGTCTTTGAAGAAGTCTCTTGATTAAAACTTAAGATCAGGCATCCAGTATATCTGGAGTTTGTTCTCATACATAACTATTTTACCCACAAGGTGGGTGTAATTTGAAAAAAATCTGTCTTTGAAAATTCATATCTTTGCTCAAGGGCTCTGCTTCACAGTTTCAGGGTAGTAATCAACTCAAGGAGATGCTTCAAAGTTAAACAATTTTTAAAAATAATCATGCAGTCCTGAAAGGGGAGGTACAAGATAAGTGCAAATTACTGCTTTTGTTCTAGCTCCAAGTGACCGAAGTCTTCAACAGGTCACCTTGGATGTCACAGGTCTTCAGAACACACTTATACTTACAGAACACACTTGCATACAGACAGGAATAACTTGCATAGAGACAAGAATATTAATTCATAGAAGATTCTCTGTTCAAGCTGTTTACAAAATGACTTTGGGATCATTCATGCTGCCCTTTTAAATTTTTTTTTACTTCAATAATGTCAAACAACTACAGAATTTACTGCTGTTTAGGCTGAAAGCGAACTGTTTCTTAGAATGGGGAACTTGGGGAAGATGTTTTTACTCAGCTGGAAGCTTTATGGGGCAAAATTCATCCATGGTCCTGTGTAAATGTCAGCTCCCTTGAGATTTTGTAACTCAATGTGTGTTATGTCCCAGAAATCAGGTGATGAACCAGAACTTCAGACTCTCAGAAACCAAACATTTTGTGCTTCTGAGAGGTTGGATTTTCTTTTTTTTTCTTCATTTTTTGCCTTTTTCTTTAATTTGATGGATGATCTTTTGTTCTGCAGTGCGTTTTAATGTGTGTCGCTGTGGAACAATTTCAATTGTCGAAAACAACAACAACAAAAAGCAATATTTCAATATTTCTCAAGAAAAGGCTTCAAAGGTTTCAGATCTTTTTAAAATGTTTCTGCTTTATTTTGACGTGGCATAAAAGTTTTGTATGCATTCTCGCATCCGCTATTGTGACAGCTGTATTTAATGAGCACAAAATGATCAGAAAAACATCCTTTACTGTGGGTTGCCATTGCCTGCAGATGACAGGAGAGAGGCAGTACTGTAATAAGAGAAGCGATTAAGTAGTTCATACTACTACTGATGAAGTATTTCTAACTGGAATGCCTGGGTATAACTTTTGAAAATGCATTGGTCACATTACCTGATGGTTTTATCAGAATTTCTTTCTGAGTGCAGTTTGAAATAGAATTATGCAACCTTAGCCTTGGGTCACGAAGTGGTCAGTTGCAACATAGTATTTGTGGATAACACATAAGCTTCCTTAAGATGAAGAAGAAAAGGTCTTATTCTTGTCTGTAAATACCGGCCTTTCCGTCAGACTGATACTAAGTATAAAATGCAGATCCACAGATATGCTAGAAATAAAATATTACACAATATGTTTGCTTTCTATTTTATATGCATATATAATATCAGAGTATTTTAGTGCAAAGTAGACAGTATAAATATAAATCTAAATGGATTTAAAAGGTGCGTATTTCTTTTTTTTTCAAGGCTTGGTCATTCCTGACTTCCTCTGGTGACTGTTAGCTTATCATGCCTTTGTACAGGAGTTCTAAGTATTTCATTCTCTTGTGTCTTCATATGGTACCATTTCCCAGATAGTCTTCCTTTGGTCACAAGATGACAGTGAGAATGGATTGTCAAACTGGACCACTATGACAATTTACTCTGGGGGAGAAAATCCTGTAATAATAAAACTGTAAGTTTTATTTTATTAACTTATCCTACTACTGACAAATAATTAGGTCAGCAATTAATTTCAAAATGCAAATGTGCTAAAGGCATTCATGTTTTAAGAAATTCCCTCTGTCTTTAGTTTTTACTTGTGTTAAAGTCTTAATGGATTAGGCTGTGTGAAGGAACAAAATTATGTTTTCTAATGCTTTATTTACCAGGATGAGTTGGACTTTTTTAGCAAATATTGACTGCAAATGTTTGTTCAGAAATAATCATGTGTGGTGGAATTTAATGGAATAAGAAAACAGCAGAGTAATGATGAACTGCTCATTT
>VYZU01038056.1:991-15123 GCA_013401355.1 Ceyx cyanopectus
GAACTAAAAGACAAAAGAAGCCTTGGAGGAAAAAAAAAAAAAAAAAAAAAAAGAAAATTACTTTATTTTTCTAAGTGTTAAACTCAGTATTTATGTAATTCTTTAAGGAATAAAAGTTTGGCTCCTGTACAGTTTTCATGGGGTTTGTACCAGGGGGATGGGAGAGGGGTGGGTGGGCATGGAGGCAGGAAAGGGGCCTTGCTTTTGAGTTTGTATTGTAACCTTGGACATGTTCCCTCAGCATTAGCGTTTAAGCTGTGTTTTCCACCCACCAGCACGTGCCAGGGATCAAGCCGAACTGAGTGGGATGTTTGTTTCCCACTTACCTATACGGAGGACTCCATACCCATCACTGGGGGATTAAGGGGCAAAAAGCAAGTGAGACAGTTGGCTGGTCTCTAGAAGTAGGAAATCAGTCTCTTGGGAGCAAGGGGCATGTAGTGTGCCCAAGAGCAAGAAACAGACTGGGGTTTTTGATGGCCACCTGTTCACCTCTGGTCCTGAGAGCTTTTCTGTCACTGCTCTTGGTATGAAGCAGTGCTGTGACTGCCTGAGGGATATGGGCGTCCCCACTCCTCCCTGGGTGGTGAGTTGCCAGTGGTGGCTGATCCCTGCTCAGTATGCAGGTAGCATCTCCTGAACTTCTGATACTGTCAGCTGTAGTTCCCCTTCTACAGCTGTTCTTTAATGTACAGATGTGGACAGGACCCTTCCACATTCCCTGCACAAGTTGCTCCCAGAACGGTCTCAGTCTGTTACACAGCTTGGGAAGGGCCTGTATGGAGTAGGGTGGCCCATCTGATGAATGACATTTCATGCTGCCTCCCATTAGCATCCTTGCTCTAAGAGTGGTGCATACCCCGCAGCTTGGAGCATGGGGGAGTGCTGTGCCATGCCCCACTGCTAGGTGTTGGAAAGCTGCTCGATGTGCTTTTGAAACAAGGCTGGGTACCGAGTTCATCCAGGGAGAAGGATGGGATTGGGGTTTGTGTTGTCCTTTGACTCGAGTTACCACCATGGCCTGGCTTTGCTGTGCTTTACTTGTGCAAGCACTGTGGAGCAGAGGTGTTGGATCAGGATAGCAGGAGTGCCCCTGCTGCTAGAGAGTGTCTGACTGCATCCTCTTCCCTGTCTCCCCAAAGGCAACTGGTGGTTAAACGCTAATGGTGTATTTTATTTAAGTGCAGACTTGTAAGAACACTTGTGTATCAGGGATGAAATGGCATTTATTGTGTGGTGACATTTTTAGTTCATTTTATTGGTTTGAGGGTTGTATGCGTGTGTGCGTGTGTGTACGCATCAGTGTGTGTGGGATTATTATTTTTTTTTCCCTCCAGTTTCCAGGGTTGTGTTTCTGGAAGGATGTGGAAGTAATCACAGTACTATGTACAGAGCTTTCTTTTGTATTAAAAAAAAAAATAATTTACTCTTTCAATAAATGTTATCATTTTGTGCACAGATTTGGGATCTTGACCATGCTTTGTGGGAGGGGCTGACACACACCTTAGGGCCACTGAATGAGGATCAAAGTCAGATTCCTGCACTAGTTTGTATACTGCAGAGACCATTTAGAAGCAAAACACAGCTGAAATAGCTGTTTGCCTGTCAGGAGGGGAGGTGCTTCACTTTTACAGGTTATACGTTCAGTGTGCCTAGACAGAGATGTCTCATGGTTCAGCACCACCAAATCCTTATTTGTACAAAAAAACCCCCATGTTACTTGTGCACAGGAATCTGTGTGTGACATACACACCTATAAACATGAAGCAAGGTACTACAGACATAGTACTTCTTTTTAGCATAAACAACTGACTAACCATGGTATCAAGGCCACCAGAGCCAAGACATAGCAGGGTGTAAGAATACCACAGAAAAATTGTCAGCATCACAAGCAAGATATCTTGTATCCCATCTGAGCACTGCCATTTAGTGTTGGTGATAGTTCTGTCTACAGATGTTGTCAGTCAATAGCCAGGCTGCATTTCCCACTGCAGAGCATAATCACCACCTTGTGTTTGTGGTATTAAACACAGCAGTGTTGCAGGTGCAGTACATACACAAAATAAAACCTGCCACGAATAAAATAACAGTCACTTTATGTTTGGTGTCGGCTTTTGTGTGGCATTCGGGAAGTTATTTTGCCCTTCATTAGTGCAAATCTACTGTGTTTACAGGAGATGAAGGAACTTGTAAAGGCAGAGCATCATGTAACTAAATACCAGTTTGATCATCTACATTTTATCAGTGTTTTGGGAGTCAATGGGGAAGTAAAATGATGTGTTAATGGAAATACAGTTCAAGAGTATCTGTGGGATGGAAAGAGAGCATCAATACCATCAACAGCAGTTACATGTACTATTAGGGAATTCAAGAGGCTGGCTTGGAAACACACATGTTTACAGTCCGCAATTGGTGTCACAGCTTTAGAGGAATTGTCCCCACAGACTGATGCAGCACTGCACTGATTTACCCAGCCTATACTTAATTACAGTTGTTTGTATTAATTGCTGATTGCTATTGTAAAACATGGAAAAATGTATCTTCATCAGTTGCCTTAGTACCAAGGGTAGAAATGAGATTGGGCTCTTAGATTAAGTTTGTCCATGACCAAAGAGCAGATGCTCATCTGTTTACCCTTTGACTTTAATATTTATCCTTTTAAAAAGATGTTATCAGACTGATAGAAACCTGCATCTACTGCATCGCAGACAGCTGCTCTGAGGCATGCCCAGTAAGGGAAATATGGGTAAAGGGTAACAATTGAGATTTTATGGTATGGGCATTACAGATGAGTGTAACACCAAAGCAGGAAAGGGACTAGAAACAAGCTAAACTTGTGTGAAACTGGCTCCAACTGCCTGTCTAGCAATACTTGAGAACAGGGCAACCTCACTCCCCAGCCTGATGGAAGCGGGCAGGTTTATCATTGAGGTAAATCAAGCAAGGTGGATGGAGGGCTGGGGTGCAGCCCAAAACTCCAGGCATGAAGAAGTTGATGCACTGTAATTTTTGGTTGACTACGGAAATCAAAAGATACTCCTGACTCTTCCCATTTTCCAGTCCCTCGCGCCCACTGTCCCCTGTGCGGACGCAGCTACGGGGCAGCGCACCAGGTATGTGCGGCCCCAAACAGGCCCCCGCATTCCGGAGTCGCCCCATCAGGCCGTTCCCAGGAAGGCGCAGGTCGCTGGGCGGCTCAGCTCGGTTCCGCGGAGCCCTAGCGAAACGCCCAGGCCGAGGGAGCGGCGGGAAGCGCGGGACGACTCCGCCCACCCGCCAGCGCTCGTAGCCCTCGCCGCCACCCGTAGCGGGTGTGGCTTGTCGGCGTTCCTGCTGGGAACCCGGCAGGGAGGAGCTGCGGCGGTGTCGGTACGTGTGTCTCGCAGCGTGGTGGGGGTTGGAAGGGGTCGTTGGAAGATTATCTCGGGTGACTGCCCCTGCTAAATCGGGTTCACCCAGAGGAGGGTCGCCGCCCTTCTTGTCCCCTGCCCTGGCGGCAGAGAGAGCGGGAGGGCCGCTTCGTGCCGCCCTTGGCGGAGGCTCCGAGTCTCGGTCGCCTCGTCGCCCGGGGCTCTGAACGGTGCGGGAGGAAATGCGAAACGGCGCCGGTGGGGACGTGGCCTCCTGAGGGGATGCGTCCTTTTCCCCGTGTCGGGGCAGACCTGAGGGCTGAGCCGCGCCGCCGTGCAGCAGCCCCTGCCGTTTCCTCCGCTGCGACTCCGTCGCGGGGATGGTGGGGCAGCGACGAGTGAAGAGGCCGGGAGGTGGAGCAGCGCTTGCTGAGGTGTCTGAAACGGCCCGGAAGAAAACCCGCCCTTTCCGCGGTGGCCGTCGCTGAAGCGAATCGTTCTTAGCGGCCGTGCTCGCTTCCTTGTGCAAGGCGGGGCCGTAGCCGCCGGCGCGGGGCTGGGGTGGTGTGTGCGCCGCGCTTCTCAGGCGGGTGCAGCGCAGCTCTCTGGGCCCGGCGCGGTAGCAGGCGTAGTCACTTGCGCAACTCTGAAACTTCCTGTAGCGTGTGTAAGCGACCTAACCATCTGGCTGGGGGGTGTCAGACTCTAGGGTGCCTTGTTCAGTATACCTGATGCAGCTACTTAAGGTGCCCTAAATCCAAATTCTCCCTTACCTAGCTATAAAGCCTTTTGGCCCCCATCTGGTAGCATTACTCTAAAGGCTTCATGCTAAATGCTGTGATGTGAGGACGGGGTGAAGTTGCGAAACAAAATCATGCTTCACGGAGATGTTTGTTTTATTACCATTCTTATTTTGTTTTACTACGATTCTTATTTTGTTTTGCTACGAATCTTATTTTGTGTGAACCTCAAGGAGTAGGTTTTTTGGGTCTATTGGGGTTTTTTTTGTTTGTTTTTTGTTCACTGTACAAGCACCATTAGGGAAAACAATTGCTTGACTTAGGGTGTAGCATCTAAGCACTGTTGCAAAGCACAGGAGATTAACTTGGTTCTTTTATTTCACAGAGACTGCAAGAACATTTCCAGGTGGCTTGCTGCAAATTCCAATGAAGGCACAGCTGAAGGTAAGTATGGATTCCTTGAACGTTCAGGCTGCTTCTCTCTGCAACTGGGAAACATTTCTAATGTGCCCATCATCCTCTTTGATGGACAGTGTCTTCTTTGGTTGTACATGGATTGAGAGTTTCCTATGTATGTTAACTCCTTTTCTAAGAATGACTTACTTTTCCTTCAGCTAACAGCATGTGCACTGAGTCTCTTGCTAGTATGCCTGAGGCAAAAAGAGGGCCTGTTCATGTATTTCCCACTACCACCTGCCTGAGCTCCTCTGAGAAACTTCTTATCAGACTCTGATCTGGTATGCTTTGTAGTAATAAAGTCCGTCCATTGCATGTGGTATTTTCTACAGTTGGCCAGCTGATTGCTGGCACTCGGTCTTAAGACCACAAACTATTTAATGCACCTCTGCATAGATGAAAGCAAAAAAGCATCATGGCTTCTTTGTAGTCCTAAAATGCCTAAAACAGGCAGCAGAGACTAGTAATCTTTTTTTCTTTAATTTGCCTGTTGACTAAACATTGTAAAGGTAAAGAATATCTGAGAGGAGGACAAGGAGGAAATACTGAGTATCTTTTAGATAGTGACCTCATTTGATGTATATGATCTTGATCTGGGAAATTGCTAGTTGCCTTATTCAAGGCCTGATGGCTTGTAAGCTCCAGCTACACAGTGAGAGTGCCTTGAGCTCTAGCTAAACTTGCAGTATAAACAGATATTAATGGCAAATAACAAGAGGAGAGAGAGTGCGAAAGCAGCAACTTGTGCAGGGTCACGTGGACAGTAGCAGAGAAGAGAATGGGACACAAATCTCCTGATATTTGATGTCTTACAAGAGAATCTGAATAGGCACATTTTACCTTGCTGGGTTTTTTTTGAGGAGAACTGCTTTCTGTATGTGCCAGTAATCCTGGGAACAGGGTTTGTATATCAAACACTAGCTCATTTTCTTGGAGGGTGCATGTGAGCTTCTGCAAAAATGCTTTTTCTGCAGGGCTTCATGCTAGGTTCAGGACCTTGGGATCAAAAACTGCACCTCGGCCACCTCTACTGTCAAGCAACTGAAGTGCTTGCTCACACTTTCCCTGGCATGAAGCTCAGAAATAAAAGCTTGCCTCTGCTTCCCCTCTTGTCTCCACAGGCACATCTGCTGTCATGGTGAAGGAGAGGCACAGTGGCAACTTGTGTGTGCACCTGGGACCCAAACTTCAGGCCTATCCAGAGCAGCTGCTCCGGCAGCGGCCAGGCCACCATGGCCAGCCTGAGTTCCTGGTCCAATGGAGCGTAGTCAGCTTGGAAAAGAGCACACTGGGAGGCGGCAGCACCTCCTCTGCAGAGGCCAAGCCAGAGCAGCTCTTGATGTGGATGTCTGCAGAAGAGGTCTGTGCCAGCTGCCCGACACTACTGGACAAGACAAAGCTGAAAGGGCAGTGGGTGGAGGGGAAGGCAGCCACCCCATTTGCTACAGATGTCTCACTGGATGAAGCCTCATTGCTGGAAATGAAGGCTGATGTCAGGAACCTGGTGCAGCGAGCTGGCCGGCAAATGACTGAGACCGGGACCCCCGACTCCTCCATCCTCAACACCATCCATGTGCTGAGTGCCTACGCCAGCATTGGCTCTCTGGCAGGAGCCTTCAGGGAGACAGGAGCCCTCGACTTGCTAATGAAGATGCTGTGCCACAAGGAGCAGCAAATCCGCTGCAGTGCTGGCAAGATGTTGAGGGCCCTGGCTTCACATGATGCAGGTGGGGTCTGCTACTGCTCAGTGCCACTGAGGAGGTGCTGCTGGGCAGCCAAGAGGTGCCAGTCCTGTGGGTATGGGATGCTTGGAAGCAGCGTGCCTGGGGGCTTGTTGGCAAAAGGGGGAGAATTTGACTGGTTCTTCCAAGTGTGTCCTTGGTCATAGTTGGGTGCTGTAGGACTGGGGAGCTCTTTCCTCTGACAGGTTCCTGAGTCGGAATGCAGATTGTTAAAAGGACTCATGCTAAAGGATTTGGAAAAGTGTCAAATGTTGTCATTTGCTGCTGCAATTTGCATTTGCTACTGTCAATTGGAAAGGCTTTAGCCAGGTGGGCAGAGGCCTGTCTCTCACCGAGTCCTCGCATTTGAGAGGAGCTGCTATGACTCAGAAGTGCCTAAGGAGCTTTGAGTGCTCCTGGGCTTTTGCTAGTGCTGGCACGTCTCACAGGAGCTCCAGCTTTCCCTGTCCTAGTGCCTGAGATCATGTTACTCTCCAGTGGGGCAGATGGGGTGCTGATTTAGGTTTAAACTTATGTTTTTATCTTCCTTGGAATCCTGTTCTAGAGTCAGTTACTTGGGGTTGCTCTTTAGGGGAATCTCACAGCTTCAGGGGTGGAAGAAACGCTGTGTGGTACCAGTGTTGCCAGTCAAGATGAAGACAGAACACAGCTCTAGCAAAGCTGTTCCTTGCCTGCAAGTCTTCCTCACTGAGGGAGGGCCAGGGGGAGGGTTATTTTATGAAGCCCAAAGAGTCTCTTGTTCCTGCAGGGAGCTGGGCCTATGTCCTGCTGTGCCTGAGCCAGGAGGATGGCATTGAGCAGCACATGGATTTTGACAGTCGCTACACCCTGCTGGAGCTGTTTGCCGAGATAATGTCTTCTGAAGAGCACTCTATGTCCTTTGAGGGGATTCACCTTCCCCAGGTAGCAGCAGGTCCTGCCAGGCTGTGGGCTGTAGGGGTCAGGAGGAGTGAGAGTGGGGGGCCATAGTGATGTCCTTGTTTGGGACAGGAGGGTAGTCAGCTGTGGGCAGCTGAACAGGACTGGGTATCGGGAGAGCTGGCACAGGATCTGGGCCTGGCCTGAGTGGGTGGTGGAGGGACACATGGAGAGCCTTGTCTCTGAGAAGGGAGAGGAGGGGTGTCTGCTGCTACCTGCCGGTCTGGAGCTACCACAGGAGCCTGACTGTGGGTGAACTGGTGGCTCAGAGAGAGCTGGGAGCTGGAGTCACTCTGCCTGTTAGAATCTGACAGCTGTGCTTGTTGCAGATCCCCGGGAAGCTGCTCTTTGTCTTGGTGAAGCGCTACCTGTGTGTCACTTCTCTCTTGGACCAGCTCAGCAGTGGCCTGGAGCTGGGAGGGGAGCAGCAGGACCGTGCTGTGCCCGGCCTGCTTACCAAGGAGAGGAGCCGTGTGAAGCAGGAGTTTGAGTTCAGCATGGCAATGGCAAACCTCATCTTGGAGCTGGTGCATGTCATGGGCTGGGACCGCAACTGCAAGCAGGAGTTGCGGCGGCCTCACACCACCTGCTCTATCTTCCAGCCCAAGGTTCCTACCGGCACTGTTGTCCAAACGCCTGTGCTCACTTCAGATCATCGCCCGCACAAAACTCAGGGTCGTGCCTTCCTGACCGCATCAGACTTCTTTGACCGCAGTGACTATGTGGAGTATTTGAAGGCAAACCTGGTGCGTGGCATGAGGGTGCGCTTGCTGGAGGACTGTGGTGACATTAGAGCTGGGGAGGAAGGCGAGTTTCTTCAGAGCACTAATAGCATGCACACAGTGCAGGTAGGTCACTAGTGGTGGTAGTCTGACTGGGATGGCAAAGGGGAGTGACGGGTGACTGCAGATTGCCTAATGATGTCTTCATGTGCAGGAAGTGGGACAGTAGGGCACTGTCTACATCTGTCCTAGCAAAGGAGTCATCTTTCAGAGTTGGAAGTGTGGGTCCTGTGTAAAGCTAGTCTGGTTTAGTACAGGCTGTCCCACTAAGATTTCCTAGCCTCTACAAGAGATGGCAATATCCTGCTCCTTAGAACAGTCCCTAGCTCTGGTTTGACCTCAGGGGTGGTTTGGGAACAGACGATCTGGCAGGAGTAGCACAGCAAAAGGTGCTAGGTTGTCTTACGCCTTTAGGGTGTGAGTGTAGGTGCTTAGGGCACATCACTGGACTGGATGAAGCCTACTTAACTATTTCCTTTGATCTGTGAGTATCTGCTGGGATCTGTTTCCCTTTAAAAATGCTCTTTGGGTGACTAGACCTTAAATGAGAGTTTGTGTTGAGCTGTTACAGCTGAATATTTGCAGTTGAGTTGCTAAGTTTGTGCCAGAGATCAGAGAAAATGCCTCAATATTTGATGAGGGGGAGGAATCAGAATAGTTTGGGCCATCTAATCCAACCTCCTTGCAATGAGCTGGGTCATCTTCAGCTAGGTCAGGTTGCTCAGAGCCCCATCCAACATGTTTCCAGGGATGGGGCATGTATCACCTCTCTGGGCAACCCATTCCAGCCTTTAATGTAAAAAATGTCTTTTTTTTAAAAAAAAAAATGGGCAACCCATTCCTTATGCCCAATTTAAATCTTTCTGCTTAAAATAATTGCCTCTTGTCTTATCAAAACAGGCCCTAATAAAAAGTCTGTTCCCATCTTCGTTATAAGTCCCTTTCAAGTATTGAAAGGCTGCTCTAAGGTNAGGGGGAGGAATCAGAATAGTTTGGGCCATCTAATCCAACCTCCTTGCAATGAGCTGGGTCATCTTCAGCTAGGTCAGGTTGCTCAGAGCCCCATCCAACATGTTTCCAGGGATGGGGCATGTATCACCTCTCTGGGCAACCCATTCCAGCCTTTAATGTAAAAAATGTCTTTTTTTTAAAAAAAAAAATGGGCAACCCATTCCTTATGCCCAATTTAAATCTTTCTGCTTAAAATAATTGCCTCTTGTCTTATCAAAACAGGCCCTAATAAAAAGTCTGTTCCCATCTTCGTTATAAGTCCCTTTCAAGTATTGAAAGGCTGCTCTAAGGTCTACCTAGATCCTTCTCCAAGAGGAGCAAATGCCAACTCTCTCAAGATATACTCATAGAAGATATCCTCAGTTCACTTCAGGAGTCTCCTGGATTGCCTACAGCTCACCGTGCTACTTTTCCAGGAGGTGTCAGGGTGGTTGAAGGTCATTGAAGTCTCTGTGAAGGATGAGAACCTGTGAGCACAGTCCCTCCTGTAGCTAAAGTGAGAAAGCTTTGTCAATAGGCTCTTCTTGATCACGCAGCCTGTAGTAAACACTAATCACAAGGTTCCATTTGTTGGTTTGATTCTAATTCTTAGTCTAAAGCATTCAGCTCTTGCTACTTCCAGAACATCTTGCTGGTGTGTGTGTCAGTGCTGGAGCAGCAGGGATAGGACTCAGGCCTAGGAGTAGGAGAGCATTTGAGCCCTTTTGTAGCATGGGGAGGTGTTTGGTCCTGCTTAGACTTTTTTTTTTTTCCCTCGAGATTTTTCTTCTCAGTCCTGAAGGCTGGGCATATTCAGTGAGAGCTGAGATTTTGTTGTGCCTGTACAGTGGGGAGCCGGTGGGGTTTGTGCATCACTCTATATATGGTGATTTCTTCAGGCTGTTGCACTTTGGCTGTGCTTTGGAGCTTCCCGAGCACTGCCGCTAGAGGCACAATTTCTGTTCTCAAAAATCATTGTCTGGCTGCCATCCACTGCCATCCACATACCGACATAGGGAGGGCGCTGTCTCTGTGTCCACAGGGCTGTAATTCATTACACTTCTGAGAAATTGAGAAAGTAACTCGTAATATGAGAAACTGTAACTGCTGCACGAATGTTAGTGTGAGCAATTGCGGTTTGGTTTGGTTTTGTCTTGTTTTCACTCCTCCAAATAATTAGCAGGAGTGCATACTTTGTTTTTGCAGATTATAAGTAAGTGTGAGGCTGCTTCAGTTTGCCATAGCAGTGCTTCACGTGCTACTTCAGCCTATGCTCAAAGGCTTTAACTTTGTTTTCTGGTTCCCTCTTCCATCCCGTTGGGAGATGGGGAGCGAATGCATTACTGCATAGAGCTTAGCTGCCTGCTGGGTTAAAACTCCACAGTACTTCAAGCTGTTTTCTGAGGATATAAATGGCCTGTGAATTGCCTGAAGTGCCACATAAGTGCAAAGCTCTGTGTTGCTGACATTATAAATCAATAGCTGAAAAAACTCTCTCTGGTATCTGTAGAAATGTATGACTTCCTAAAGCCCTACCAAATCTCTCTTAGTATAACTTAATTCTCAACCTTTCCAGGGGGAAGGTAGAGAATTTGACATTTATCTTCTGCACATTTGAAGACCATCTCCTTTAAATCTACTGTCAGCTCTTGTTAAGCACAAGAATCTCTATTCTTCCTGGACTACAGCCCATTTTATTTTGTGTAATGCCATCGTTTTCATTTATGGCCAAATAAAAACTAGCTAATGAAGAACACTGACGACTTTTCTTCTATTGTTTTTCTTTGCTTTCTTTTACAAGTAAAATTGTGTGAATATACTTTTGTTTTTTTCTCAGTTGCAGACTGCTTCTTCCTTTTGATACTCCAGTTTATTCAGTAACTTCAAGTTACTCTGCTCCATTCTCATTAACTGCCTGTATTTCTTGCAGATATAATTTAAACCAGCAGCTAAAATGCTCTGAAATGTGTATTTGCAAGAAAGCTGTTTCCATCTTTACCTCCTTGTTTGGTGGAGGGTATTGCCATTGTGTGCTTATATTGGGAGAGCATAACTTGTAGGGCAGCATCTGCTGTGCAAATACGTCTTGTCCATCTTATTTGCACTTTTATTCTATTTTCATTCTTTCTACTTTATACTTCTGAGTTCTTGAATTCTCTTGAGCAGATTTCTTTCACAGTTTCTCTACTTAATAACTTTCTTCTCTGCTTTAATAATTTACTATTTAATGCCATGTGATTTACTGAAATTGACAATTGAAATTGATCTCTTTAATGTAGAAAGTCAGCTACTTCAGCAAAGAAAGCTAATGCATCATTCCGTCAGAACTGAAACTTAAAGCTGGTTTAGTTGTTAATTCAGAATTAACTTAAACACTTCAAGTTGTTCTTTTCACTGCAATATGCTTTAGAGGTTTTCGCACTACAAAAGACAAAGTAGTGGAGCCATAGTGATGAATTATTTAATCAATGTTTTTTCTCAGATTAGAAGCACTAATTCCCTTTTTACTCCTTGATTTCTAACATCTGTGTTTTTCTAAAATTTTGTGTTCTGTTTCTTAGAAGCTTGTACTTGCTTTTACTTCTGGTGCAACTGGGCACTTGGAAAGAGCACCAAGATCCTTTTGCATTTTTCTCCTATTGCCAGTGATAAAAAATTCAGAGGGTTTGTTTTTGTTCTTGTTTTTTTATTATTATTATTAACTATTGAGCTGAAGTGTACTGTTAACTTCCATTCCTTTTGTCCAGTTGGTCCCCTGAGTTCCTTTTCTTGCCTATTTTCTACTTAATAAGGTTGAATTAATTTGCAGTTGCTCTATCTAGGCTTATTTTCATCAGGTCTTCTGTAGAACTCATACTACTAGCAAAGCCAGATCTAAATAGTAATAAATAAGTGAAGAGGTCTGTTGGCTGTTGCATTTGAAGTACCTAGTTTCTACTGCTATTAGTTTTTCTTGCCCTCCAGTCTTGGAAGTTGGAAATACACATTCAAACTTGAGGGGTGTTAATTTCACCCTGTTCATTATGTTAGTATTGGTGTATGTGTCTGTGGCAGTTCCCCAGAGTTATGTGAGAAACTTTTGAGTCAAGCCATTCAATTTTTTGTTTTGTTTTTTTTTGTTTTTCCTTGGGGAGATACCAGGAATCTGAAATTTCACATCATCTTTGTAATGACATCTCTTTATCTCTCTTGCTTTTCTGAGCCTTTGTCATCAGTCTGTCTTTGAATGGGAATTTGATTTTTATCTTGGTTCCTCTTTCTTATCTTGTATATCACACTTGCTCTGTATTGTCAGTTTGTCTGCTGTTGACTAGTGAGTTCAAGTTACAAGAACAACTTCTCTCTGGTGTTCATTAAAATTTTAATCATTTCTTTTTCAATTAGTTCTACTTTTGCAGCTCATCCTTCCTAAGTCTTCTTTGTGCAAAATGTAAATTCATGTGCATTTTTGACTGGGGCCAGTCCATCATGAATTTGTCTTCTGTTGCTCTGTTTTGTGTTTCTTTACCTCTCCAAAGAAAAAAACAATCACTGTTATGTCTTGTCTCTTTCCATTGAGATGAGATTTGGTATATAACTGGTTTAGGTCAGGGATTCATTGAAGATTAATTGTTGTTGTGTGTAGACTTTAACTCAAACTTCTTAACATATAGTGCTTGCTTAAAGTCTCTCAGCATCTTATTTTGTCCTGGTTTTGGTTTGGTTTAATTATCACCAACAGCTGCTGGCCCACGGAGTTGAGAGGGGCCACAGCCAGGATGAACAACCCAACCAGCCAAGGGGATATGTGATACCATACTGAGTCATGGCCCTGTGTAAGGGGAGGGCTGATAGTGGTGCCTGTTTTCAACTTGCTCCATTGCGTAGCTTTGGAGCAGCCAGAGCGGGGAAAGTTGGCATCTTGGGCACAGGTAGAGCCTTCTACTCCTGGCTTCTGTTACTTTGTCTATCATTTCATTAGTACTATCATGAATGCTGTTGTTTTCTTCTCCTTTTCTGTTGTTCTATTAAACTGCCCCCAGGGCTTCACCTTTCTTCTTCCTTGCTGTTATCCATTCCACAGGAGGGGATGTGGAGGGAGGTGGGAGGAGTAAGTAGGAAATTTGTGTGTTGAAATCTGTGTATGAATTAGATGATCCTCTGTTTGAACAGTGCTTGCTATCTCTATGCATTTGGGAAATGGAAGGGCAAATGGAGCATGTGGTTTGAATGAGTGAGCAAGTCTGATCATCTAAATCTCTTTCACCCACAGGTTTTATGGCAGTCAACAGATGAGACCTACTGGATGCTTTGGCACATGTTGGAGATTATTGGTTTTGGAGACAAGTGGGAAGATCCTGCTGCTCTGAAAACAGAGAGAGAATGTAGTCTGATAGAGAGCTTTAGTCCAGACACAGGTGAGATAATGTGCTGCATGTGAGTGGCTGTATCATCTCTTCCTGATTCTGCTGTGGCATATTTTGAGTGATTAACTTTGTATGTTGAAACATATAGCAACTAGCAAGCTGGATTTAGAAAGTTTTGAACTTTCAGTTTGCAGGACCATGTAGAGCTGATTAAGTAATTACATGGTTGTAATTGAAGTATTTGAATCCTAGGTTGCTGTTGTGGTATAATATAAATCGTGATATAAAAACCATAATATTTCATTTAGTGTGATTGTCAGTAATGTGTGTTTGAGTTAATGGAACAAACTGTTAAAATAGGAATGTAGACTCTCCAAGGTGAAGCTTCTTATCCTCAGATCCCCTTATATAAGTGATGTGGATTTGTAAAAAGCATTAATTATCTACAATTTGTTTAATTTCATACCACTCAGTTTTGGGCAAGGTGAGCATTAGCAGAGAGCTGCAAATTGTTGCTTAGCAGATATCAGCAAGTGTTGATTTAGCACTTAGTACTAAATTACCTAGGGAATATGTAACCTACATGGTGGACTTTATCTCCCTTTCTTAATTTTGGATGTATTAGCTAAAAGGAGTATGATAACTGTGCAGTCTCATTTTGCCTTGGCCTGTAAGTATTTCTCCTGTTAGCCAGCAGGAATAATTTGGAATAGAGAGAAGCTCATAACAGAATGAACTTCCTATTCACTGATTCCTCTGGCATCTTGGGCCAGCTCTGTTTTCCATTCTGCAGCTACACGCTGGCACT
>VYZU01038061.1:0-15758 GCA_013401355.1 Ceyx cyanopectus
GTGATTCTGTGTGATAGCCATTTCAATTATTTGTATATGTATGACTGTACATTTAGATATATGCACATACCATATATGTGTAACATGTGACAGATAGACAAAGGATGAAATATATCTTTGTTGTGTTGCATCCATTTTTAGGAGCTGCAGGTTCTGGGTTGCAGAGGCTTGTATTTTGGTTTTATACTGTGGCCAATAATAGTTTATTGCCCTCATTGTAAGGTTTAAATCCTGTAGCCATTACATTTGCTGAAAGAGGTTTAAACTTAATTTGGGAAAACTGCAGCATTTTGGTGTGAGGTGTATTTTTCTCCAGAACAGCTACAGATATTGTAATAAAAACAAGCAAACAATCAAATTTGTGAGTTATACTTAAATAGATGGGGAGTGATAGCAGATTAACCCCTTTCTGCTGTAGCCAAGGCTGAAGCACAAGGACACTGCTGCTGCCTGGCCAGGAAAGTGAGGAATGAAAGCAACAGCATGTATTGATAATGGGGAACTTGGTATGAGTCAAGCAATTTCATTTCTATAGGGAACCTGGTGATTGAAAGCAGCACTAATGCTGATTAATCCCTCTCCCTTTTTCTGCCTCCTAATTTCTCACCTCTAATTTTGGTACTCTTTCTTCCTTTCAGCTGATTTTCACTGTGTTTGTGGCAGGACACCTCAAACTACACACACTGAATACATGTACAGTCTCACAGGTTATATCACTGCCTTTCTCAGCCTGTATTACAGATTATACCTTTGTGTTTATCTTTTCTAATTCTAAAATGACAGTTCATTTAACCAGTATTTTAGTATTTTAACAGAAGAAAAACTAGTTTTTCCATCAGACTTTCAGTGGTGTCTTATTTTCAGATTATATTTTGCCTCATTGCATCCCTGTTCAGCTCTCAGGGCCTTTCTCAGAGGACAGGATCAGATGGGATATAATCTCTCTCTCTCTCCTGCCTCCTTTCTCAGTCTGGTTCAGGTATGAGGACAGATAAATTCTAAGCGGAGCTAAGTCCATGATCCTCATAGCTGTTCTCATTTCAGGAAAGCTGACACAGCTTGATTTCACCAGGAATTTTTGCTTTGGTTTAGTTTAGTACGTAATCTGATTTCAGGGGGAAAATAATGAACTAGGTTTAGGAATAACTCCTATTTGGACACCCAAACAATATATGGTCTCTGACTCCTCTCTATGTTGGGAAATCTCAGTTAAGTTCAATGTCTTGCCCCTGTCTCCAGCATCTCCTGGGAAAGCTGTGAAAGTGAGACATGGGTTGTTTCATCCACCAAGCCCTTAACTGACTGCTGCTGTTGAAAAGACATTTCCCTATCTGGGGCAGCAGCTGGGCTGCTGTGTGCGATTGAAACTGTCTGTGAAAGCAGAGGATGTCTGGGAGACAGGATGATAGAACAAAGTTTCAGGCAGGAATGCATCCGTCAGGGAAAGTTGGAACAGGGAAAGTGTACAGAAGCTGCAGGAAGAAAATCCTTATTTTTCTCATGTTGTTTGCAAAATTAGGTTGATATTTCAGGGGGAAGTGCCAGGATTTTCAGTATCTGGTTTTCTTTTCTGAGTGTCAAACAGGCCTGCCCAATAAGTATAGCAGTGAGGTTTAATTGATTGGTTTTGAGAAAAAGTGTTCCCAGTTGCCAAGGAGGCCATGCTGTGTATGCTGGTTAAGAGCAGGCACTACTCATCTGTTCATCTGTGTGCCCATGCAGTAAAAAAATAAGAAGAACAAGAAAGAATAAGAATAAGATTAGAGCAAGCAGAGGTTCTCCTTAGGATGGAACAATTAAAATATATATGGTTTAGGGCAAAATAGTTCTGACTGCCACCTGTAGTTATGGACATACTCTATCTGGTCAAACAAACACAGTAAAACCATGGTCAACTGGTGTGAAAGAGATGGCTGGGAAGGTGAAGAGCCTTTAGGTGGCCAAGAGATTAGAAACTCTTGCACAGAGGAGCAGAGTCTTAGAGGACTGAGGATCAGCTGGCTTGCATTGGAAGCCAGTGGACTACAGACTTGTTCCTTGCTGTCATGAGAAGCATAATCCCAGTACTGCTGAGGTTGATCTGACTTCAGGTAGAGCATGCTCAAGGATTTAGTTATTCAGCATCCACTCCATCTGCTTTACTGAAATGGTGTGCAGAGATTAAACATGACAAGGAAATTGTTTTCAAGAGACTGATATTTTGGGATGGATTAAGAAATATAAATGTTGTCCTTTTCCTGGAGATTAAGACAAGCTGGCTCTGCGTCCCTGCTCTGGTCTCCTCCACAGTGGCCAGTATACTGGAGATGAACAGTAAATGGTATCACAACCATCATGGCTTTGGGGGTCTATTTGTCTGCTTTTTCTACAGACCCCTTAAATCCAAACTCCAAAAGAAAACAAGTCCATCAAATGTCATCTCAAGAATGTCCATCTGCATCCAGGCATCATGAGTGTGATAAATTACTTGATGGACCATACTACAGCTAGTGTTCTCCTGTTCCAGTCCATCTCCTGTTACCATTCACACCCCTGTTGACAGAATGAGATACATCTTGATTTTATTATTCCAGATAACAAAACTGGAAGTTATGTTTTCTTAAGAGTAGTCCTACAGAGGAGATACAGATGTCTGAGAAAATCCTGCCCTCCTAATAAGTGTTTCAGACCAATGTATTGCTGGAAACAGAGACACCAGCAACTTTAGTAAGACCTTGAGAACAGTAAATGTAAATGCTTGTGTGCTGGTTTAATACAGTTTTCATGTCTCCTAGCCAGCATCTCCTCCAGGGTTACATTTTCCATCTTCTTTTAATCAGCCTGGCATGATTGGCTGAGTTATTTCAAGAGACTGGAAGATCCGTGAGCATGTAATGTGGCCTTGTGTGCAAGGCAAGGACAGCCAGCCCACAGCTCAGGCATGCAAAAGCAGAGCTGGTGTCTTCCTATCCTGGAACAGAACCATTTTTATTATGCTGTACTCAGTATGTACTGCTGTGTACACTTTCACCAGTGAGAAGACATTATTCCCTCTCACTCTGTCCAGGGAAAGAAACATAGAAAATTGAGGTTGTGATGAGATAAATGGTTATTATGAGGTATAGGCACTTTTAATTAGCTCCCGCAGACTGCACCACACTGCTGATGAGTTCTTGCCAAGTTTCCTGTGATTTCTCTTTACATTTTGTAACTCTGTAATAGTAACAGTATAGTAATTTTCTATAATAACCATGAAAAAACCCAGATAATCCTTCTGTAACTCCTGCATAAGCTTCATGTAATTAAATCAGTTGGTGAAACATTCTTAGTCTAAGGGATGGATGAAAGCAGCACAGCTTTCCTACTCAATGAAGAGGAAAATGTGGAGATTGTATTCCTCACATCCTCCTTCTCCCAAGGCGGTGTAAATCCAGTGCAAGACTGGAATAGGGTAAAAAGGGCAAAAGTTATGTGTGCATCTCAAATTAGCCCATCATTGTCAAAGCAGAGGCCAGAATATTACCAAAGTGGTGAAGTTGGTCCTGAGGAAAGATCCTCATTTTTGTTAGATGGATTGGTGAACAGGCAGCTGCTGGGCTCCCAAAGCAGAGACTAGTTCCTGGATGGGTCAGGAGGTGTGAGAAGTGATGAAGGGAAGAGACATCACAGAGGTCCCTCTTTCATTTGTCCCTTTGAAAGAAGAGGGAGGGTTTCTCAACAGAAATGTAATGTAGATAAATAACTGATGGCTCCTATGAAGAGTTTATCCAGCTTCTTATCTTTCACTGGTCTGTTTTGATTGGTGTACCCCAGATGGTGTCATACATGTATACTCTCTTTCTTTTTCATTATGAGACACTTTTTTCTATAATTACTCCTCTTATAATAATTTCTCATGCAAAGGTACATGCGCATTGCAAAGGAACAGTCTGCACTTGAATCGGATGAACAACTACAGATCTGCTGTGCTCCCCCAGGAGCCTGGTGATGGTGAAGCCTTTTGTGATGCTGTCCTTAGATGAGAACCTAGCTTCTTACTTTTCCCACTCATGTTTAGGCCTGTGGTTTATTAACCGCAAGAAACCTCTGATCAGAGAAAGACAACAGCAAGCAGCAGACATCAGCAGGAGTGCTGCAGACTGATTCCTGCAAGAACTTCTGAGCACAGCTGTTGAAGAGTAAAGCCACCCCACATAGTCTTGCCACACATCCCCATCTGACAGTTTCACAGTCAACAATGGTGAGGAGATCAACAGAGGTGAGTGAGCTTTCAAAATCCCCTTAATACATTTCCTGGGTAGCAATTAATGCTACACAGCTATTTGCCACAGCTAATGTGGCAAACCTCAGTTCAAGACAGTGCAGTGGAGGAAGGTGAACTTGTGAAATTCTTTCATACCCTGATGGCCCCACGCACTCCCAAGCTCAAGATGTGTGTGTAGGTGGTTCAGAGTTATTTGTGGTGACAAGGTAGACAAGGTGTGTTGGCTGCTGTCTCTTCCTTGTACTCTCCTGGGGCCGTAGACCTTCTGCTGGGTTTCAGATGAGCATTTTTGTACCCATTAGGAGCTGACAGTGATTGGGATATTTTGTGTCTCCATCTTCTTCACACCCACATGAGTTATTAAGCAACACTTCAACTCCTCTGCATTGTTTCTTTGTACCCCATCACCTATAATGGTTTCATTCATCAGTCTGTCCTTTGTTTTGGCTGTGTATTGTGGGTTTTTGGCCTGAGTGCCCTGCATGGGATGCATTGTGATGTCCATGATCTGCTAGCACAGGGACCCGTGGCACAAGGGAGTCTTTTACATCCTCCATCTCTTCTCCACTGGGTGCTTCCACAGCCAGACTTTCCTTGCTCCTAGTGATTTTCTCATCTCTGAGCCTCTTTCTTGTGTTTTTACTTTAATAACTGACCATAAGAAGAACCTCAGAGGTTTACGGGAGGACCCTTGTATTCACCCTTTTAAAGGAAGGACTAAGCAAAGGATGTTCTTCTAGAAGACAGTGAAATGTCTTGTGAAATTGATATGATTCCCTGACAACAAGAGTCCATTTCATTAAGAGAAAGAAAAATCTTAACCTCAACTGTAAACTAGGACAGCGTTTGGTCATGTTCTGGTTGGTAGAGCATCCAGATTTTACTGTTCGTAAATTGGGCTCTTAACTGAACCAGGTGCTGAACAAGTGTTTTCCACAGGTCACTGAGTCCAACTTTATTCTAAACAGCACCAGCCTCAGGCCAAATTCACTCCTGAAATAAACTGACTCATCTCACACTTACAAAGCCACATGTCCTGGCATGGTGCATCTCCTGCGATAGCCTGCAGCATCAGGAAACACACAGCAGGCTGATTTCTTCATCTCTCCTGCGGGCAGTGCAGCTACACATTGGCCCTTGTATGGGTTGCTACCTTTCTGCTCCAGTTATTGCTGCAGTTTATGAAAGCCTGCAGTGAAAATGTTTTACTCACATTAAGGGTAGATGAAAGGATGGAGGAAGCCCAGCATGAAAATATTTTGAGTGCTGGATGGTCTCCTTCCCTTTGTTTGACCATCTTGAATTTTCCTATGGCTCTCACATCCCATGCCATAGGAGTCACTGCCAAACCGCTGCTCTGCTGCAGTGTTTCCTACCTGCTACATACTAGATGGACCTGATTTTTTCTTGAGTGCGCTGATTCCACTGACTACTGAAGCTGATCTCTTCCCCAGCTAATTGTGAGCAGCAAAAGAAGCCTGGGTATGTATGATCACAGAATTTGATGTTCAAAAGTCCATCCCAGTCACATGAAAGCTGATTATTTTTTCTCTCTTATTGCTAAGAGGAAAAAGGCAAACAAAACAAAACAAAAAATAAAACAAAACCAACCAACCAACCAATCAAACAACAAAAAATCAACAAAAAAAAACCCACCACAACTTCAAAATTTGCTACTTACTTGCTCATTACCCTGACAAAGGGGTTGCTCATTTTCTCGAAGCCCATTCTAAAGCACTAGTGCCACATCCAACCTGTCAGATCCAAACACATTAGGAAAAAAGGGTAGAAAAGATAACAAAGATTTAGCATTTAAGCCCTGAAATGGGCTTTTATAATCTTCTGCTTCCTACCCATGGACCAAGCTTGAAGACACTCAAATGTCAACTAGACAAGCCCTAAATTATCAGGCAAGAGCTTTCTCTTGCACCCTCAGCACAGCTAGTTGGAGAAAGGTGGATATGCAAAGCCTTAGAGCATGAACCTGGCCAGGACCTGACAAGGTTTTCACAACCCTGACCAGCTTCACCTGGGCTCTTCACCCCCACTCATGGACTCAGAGCCTATATAAGCTCAGTCGGGAAAGAGTAGTCCTTTTGCTCAGTCCAGCTAGAGGAGCATGGGTTTCTAATGCAAGTACAGATGTGTATCTGCCTTGTCATGGATCCCTATCATCCATCTACACATGGTGTCCTTTCCACCTAACACCATCGTGGTAAGGTTTTGCTTTGCTTAAGGTTTAAAGTGGGTGGTTTGTGACTCATGCTCTTTAAAAGTGAGTTTCTTGAAAAGGTTTCAGAGGGGTTGTGGGGTGTTCATGATCGTGACTAGGGAACAATAGGGATAGCCCTGCCCCAGTCACCTGTGTCCCTTTTCAAACCACAGCACCATGCTGAGCACTGCAGCTTCTGGCCTGTGGCTTAGACAAGCTTTCTTCAGCCTGCTGCTCAAACTTTGTGCAGAGGTCATAAAGAACTCAGTTCCTTTAGGATTTCATGTTTATGGATAAACATGGAATCCTGGTGCCCGCAGGCAGGGCCATGGGAAGCAGTGCAATTCCCCTTTTATATGCAGAGGTTCATCTTTTCTTATTTATTTCTAAATACTTTTCATTACAATGTTCGTATGATGCTTTAGGGCTGGAAACATCAGGAATATGAATCAGAGCATGTCATTCACAAACATCACATTTATTTTGCATTATATATGTTAAAATACCACACAATTATTTGTGAATCTTGGCTATTATCAGAAGCTTGATGCAATCATTTTCCTCACTTTTTATTTACACCTAAAGAACCCTGTGTTTAATGATGGATTGGTTTTTGACCAAAGGGATTTATCTTTTCCTGGTGGTGAAGGTAGCACAGAAGCACAGGAAGCCTCTTCACTACTTCTTTTTCATAACTAACATGAGAGCAGAGTTGTGTATACCACTTAGACTAAAAAAATCTGTGGAGAAAAACAAACCAAAAACAAGCCCCCACAAAAAACACCCACAAAAAAAAAAAAAAAAGGAAAAAAACCACCAACCCATAGCAAAATATAAAAGGAATCTGTAATTTTGTAAGAATTTGAGCATTTCTCTGGGGAGACTGAGAGCAGAGTCCTCCTCTGTCCCTGTCAGCTTCACTCAGTGGTAAAATGCTTCTGGAAAAGTGAAGGCATAGAGAGGGGCAGGCCTTGTTATCCTGGGCTGTCTGGTAGGAACCAAAAGGGAGGTATGTAATGCAATGATATTTTTCAGCTGCAAGCCTCCAGCTGCATGACATTTCCAATTATCTAGGCACATCCATATGGATGTGCCACCCCCAACAGCGCTGGCTGGCTCTGTGTCTCTGTGGCTGCCGAGGCCCTGGCTGAGCCTGAGCCCGGCATGTCACTGCTACTGTCCTGCTCCCACAGATGTGAAGCTTGATTTAATGGAAAACAAAACTTTGTCCTTGAGATCACTGTACAGCGGCAGGCCACGTGATATTCAGTAGCTTTTTGAAGTGTGGTCTAAAACCTTGATGAGAGCAAAGATGCTTATTTCCTCCAGAGCTTTTCCTCCAATCACTGCTTTAACTTAGGACAGTAGGCAATTAGCTGAATCCAAGGCAGATGAGTTGGGGTATCCTGTACATGACTATGCAGGGGTTTCCTGTGGGCCATGAGCAAGGATGCTGTTGTTCTCAGAAGGGTTATTAGTGATTGGGAACCTATCCATCCAGCAGATTAAAGGCTGTTACACCCACACAGTTTCAGTGAGTCAGATCCCGGAGAGCCAACTCAGGCTGCAATCAGAGAGCACTGGTAACGGGGGAAGTAACTCATCATACTAATCAACCCCTCTTGGCAAGAAAAAAAGTAGAGAGGGAGATTTAAAGTATGCTCTCCTTCCAAGTTTTCAGGAATAACTTCAGGATCTGGGCTTTATAAACTTTACAGTAATGTCTCCTGATCAGATATGAAAAAGATTAGATATTTTTTCTATAAGTTTCATTTATACTCATTAGAGTGCTACAAGTAATAATACCAAGAAATAGATTTGCAGGCAGAAGTATGAGTTTTAAGTTAATGATGTTCATTTAATTTCAGCTCTTGTCTCCTAGATGTGCCTCCTCCTAATGCTCTAAATAGCTACTCTGCCTCTTTGATGTTTACACCCTTCAAATGCACAAAGACAGTTCTCTACAATTCCTCATTTTGCCAAGCAATACATACTTAGTGCTTTTCATCTCTCTCCATAAATCAATCCCTCTATTCCAACAGGAGGTAAAATAGGATTTTTTTTTCCCCCTTATTAGATTTGTACTGAGAATTTCTTTTCAGAAACAGATAAATGATACAAGGGTTTTTTCATGACAAAGCATCCTATCATACATTATTAGCAAACACTTCCACAGTGGAACGGGAATAAAAATAGAAAGTGGGCTATAAAAAAAGAATGTGTAGCAGGATAGCATCTAATCTCGCAGCACGGTACTAAAAGTGGAGCAGTTCCTTTACATTTCTTTGCGGATCTTCAAGGCAAGATCCAGTAGGTCTAAGAAAAGCTTAGCATCTTTTACTTTAGGATTTCGTTAAATTCCAAGCAATCTTTGACATCATGTTAATGAATTTTTTCCTTATTCAGAAAGCTCCCCTCCTGCTTGCAATGTGTTTGAAGCTGCAGATCCTTTCTAGCTGGCTTAGCTGCTGCTCCCTGCATCTCAGCACAGTCCTGGTTGTGGATGCCCTCTTCCACAAATTTTAACTGAGAAACCACGTGAGTTATAAATTCTTTTGAATCCCACTTACCTCAAAACAAGATTTTTTAATTATTATTATTATTACTGATTTTTAGTGGAAGTAATAAAATGTGAACTGCTTAGGTTCTCACATGGCAAGCCAGGTTAACAAGAACATAATGTGCTTTTAAGATTTCTTCTTATGATGGATTCTTACAAGGGATCACACCCTCTGAATTAGCTGGTTGCCTGTGCTTTAGAGTCTGCAGTGAGATAAGGCTTGCCTGGGAAAAAGATTCACCATCGGGCTTCCCATACTTCTGAAATATGGGAATATTTCTTCAATTTTGGTTCAAGGCCAGCAAACCCTGCAAAAATGGATTTAAAATTAAATTATAAATGAAAGGTGAATACTCAAATGGACAACTGTTTCAGCAGCTATTTGTCAGAAAATCTTAAGACTTTGGAGATTAGTCTGCTCAGGCAATTACTGCCCTGGGACACAGGCACGTGCAGGTTGCACTTGGACACGTGTTTAGCCGAGTGCTGTTTGGCCTCATGTTCTTTCCTGTGTTTCTCTTTTAGCTATGAATATGAGTGAGGAAAGGAGAGGTTGAACCATGGAGTTAATTTTTCTTGCTTGTGGCTTCGGGGTGAATTAGAGAATGGGAAGGTTCCCCTGAGGCTGAGCAGCCCAGTAGGGTTGACCTC
This sequence comes from Ceyx cyanopectus, assembly GCA_013401355.1. Lineage (NCBI taxonomy): Eukaryota > Metazoa > Chordata > Aves > Coraciiformes > Alcedinidae > Ceyx > Ceyx cyanopectus. Next base: position 9,667 of record VYZU01038061.1, read on the forward strand.
TAGGTCTGACTCTACCAGGGAGACAATACAGAGACGGGCAGCAGCAATAAGGTTGAAAACCCAAACATTGCAATGATTATTAAGTTAATGTGACAAATAATAGGCTGTGCAGCTGTAATGTGTACTTGGGAAGGGAGCCTGGAGGTAGCTCCTATCATCTTGCAAATAAGCAGGTGCTGCAAAGGAAACCAATATCTGAAACTTTTATCAAAATGCCAAAGATCTTCTCTAGAGCCACTGCGAGGAAGCAGGGTGAAGGCAGAAAATCCAGCAAAAAGCTGATGTAGCTTTATAATAAACAAACCAAACCAGTGCCAGAAGTTTTTGTGCACTGTGTTTTGTGACCATGCATTTTAATTTCTTATTGTTCTTGCTGTCCTTTGAGCTGGGTTATCACAGCACTGGGTCCAACCACTCACTCAGCTTTTGAGTGTGTTTCAAACAGGGTAGTGATTATAGAATAAATGTGGTTGGAAGATACCATTCATATCACAGAGACCAAGCATTAATTCAGCCAGCTTACCGTTAAGCCATGTCCTTCAGCACCACATCTCCATGATTTTGAAATCCCTCCAGGAATCATGGGGACTCCACCACTACCCTGGGCAGCCTGGGCCAGGCCTGGACAACCTTTTCAGGGAATAAAGTTTTCCTCAGGTCCCACCTAAACCTCCCTTGTGAAACTTGAGGTTGTTTCCTCTTGTCTTATTGTTTGTTCCTTGACGGAAGAGACTGACCCCACCTGGCTCCAACAGCCTTTCCAGGGAGTTGTTGAGGGTAAGAATGTTGCTACTGAGCTTCCTTTTCTCTGGGATGAGTAATCCCAGGTCCATCAGCTGCTCCTCAGAAGACGTGCTCTAGACCCTTCCCCAGCTTCATTGCCCTGTGTTGGACATGTTCCAGCCCCTCAATGTCCTTCTGGGACAGAACCCAGGATTTGAGGTGTGGCCTCACAAGTGTCCAGTAATTGGGGATGATCCTGCCCTTTTCCTGATGGTTGTACTATTGCCGATACAAGCCAGGATGCTGGTGGGTACACAGTGGCTCATGTTTGTCTGACAACAAACACCCCCAGGTCCTTTTCTGCAAGGCAGTTTCCAGTCACTCTTCCCCAGGCATGGAGTGTTGCAGAGGATTGTCATGACCCAAGTGCAGAACCCAACACTTGGCCTTGTAGAACCTCATACCATTAGCATTGGCCCACTCAGCTTGTCCAGATGCATCTGTAGAGCCTTCATACCTTTTCACTTGTGCCCTGTGTTAGGACAAGGTGGAATGGCTACAAGCTAGAACACAAGAGGTTCCGCCTTAACATGAGGAAGAACTTCTTTACAGTAAGGGTCACAGAGCGCTGGAATGGGCTTCCCAGGGAGATTGTGGAGTATCCTTCTTTGGAGATTTTAAAGACTGGCCTGGATGTGTTCCTCTGTGACCTGGGTTAGATTATATTATATGGCCCTGCTCTGGTAAGGGGGTTGGACTCAGATCTCCAGGGTTCCTTCCAACCCCTGACATCCTGTGATCCTGTGAACATACCTAACTTAGTATCACCTACAGACTTACTGAGTTACTAAATACCAGGGACAAATTTTTGTCATTCATCAATACCCTTGTAAGAAAAGTAGTAGAGAAAGACCTCTTGCAGTGGATGCTAAAAAGGGCAGTGGATTTCTCTTGGGGATAATTTTACTTCCTTATGACATTTTCCACATAAACCTAAGTGATGATAAATGCTGAGACCTGAAGCTGTGAAAGCCAGCTGTGAATACCTATATAGTGCTTACCCATCAGATGCCCCAAGGTCTACAACAGGTCCTCCAACAGGGCCTGGAAACAATGCTGGCACCCAAGCACTGCCTGGATGTGTTGAGAGCTGGGGGTTAGCAACATAGGTTAGGGACATGTATGTGTAATGATGGGATCTGCAATAGTCCAGGTTCAAGTATGGAAAGTTCTTCTTACCTGGAGGACAGATTTTTAAGTGTTAGCACTTTATAGTTCTCAGTGATGTTCACAATGTAATTCTAAAATTTGTAACTGTCTATCTTAGAAAAATACTATGTTTTTTAAGTTGATACAAAACCATCTTAGACATCAATAAATAAATGTGGGCCCCTCAGCCAACCAAAATTTGAAAGCTTGACTATTTCAACTCCAAAGCTAATGTTTCAAAAATTTATGGTACTCTTTTGACCCATTTTCTCTGTCTTTGCTGAGATGTGCTTGAATGTCACTACCCATCCGTGGGGAGGCTGAGAACTGCTCAGTTTTCCTTTTCCTCCTGAAAACAGATTTCTGTAACTGCTTTTGCTGTTGTTGCAAAGAAGTTTAGCACAGTAAGAAAATAACAGCTGGGAACTGATGGTGAGAAGGCTTCTTAAATTCAGGTTGTGGATTATTGAATAGCCTGAACTGACAAATTCTATTTAAGTTACACAAAAAAGCCCTAAAGATGGCAGTGGTTTTGGTATTTAAATGTTGCTGGTAAAGAGCAGTTGTATACCTTGGTGGAACAGAGAAGGTAAAAGTACCATGCCGTGGTGTAGGCACTAAGTTTTTCACCGCAGACACTCTCCAGGTGGATATCACACCTGGCATTGGAGAGTCTCTCCAAAGTCAAGATAGATAACCATCTGCCCTTAGTGTGTATATGTGCACAAGTGTGTATATGTGTATAGTATACATAGATATCTATACATGCTTATTATGTCTATAATAAGCACAAGCTGTCTGTGTTTGCTACACATTCTGTTTCTTAGGTTAACATTTATACACTGAACTCCCTGAAGATTATCTCACTGTGTCCAAAATGCCTAACCCTCCTGGGCTTTAATTTCCTGTCTGGCTTTTAATGTAATATAAAGAACAGAAATAATACCTTCCATTAAAACTTTATCAGGTAGCTCTTCCACTTAAAGAGAGCTGTTTTGCTTATTTCCAGCCAATTAATTCCAGTCATTGAAAGCTAAACATGAAAATTCAGGAAGGGAAAGCAGAAATCCACCTGTAGTATTGAAAATGAGGCAAAACAAGAGTGCTGGGTTCAGTGACCTGTCTGAGAAGATGCAAATAGCTCAGTATAGAGTTCTGAGCTAGAGCTGTATGTGATGGGACATGCAAGTATAGCAGCCAGCATAGGAAACTTCATTTCTTGGCAAGGGGAATCTGTAAATGAATGTTCCCCACTTCAACATCCTGCTTATTTCTACTGGAAGCTGTTATAATTATTGGAAACATCAGACATCTGCTTGCTTCCATGAATGTTGCTAAGGCTGCTGAGGAGCTGATTGATGTGTGGTTACCACCAGAGAGCAGCCTGAGTGGCAACAGCTGACCTTCTTAGGATCATCTGTATTGCTCCTCACCTTCCCTCTGGCTTTTGCTGTGACCTTTGGATACAGATCGATCCTAGATTAGTGTTTGTGAACAATAAATACCCTAAAATTGGGATACAACTAGACAGGTTCTGAAAAGGTTAGACAAGCTTGGGGCAAGTTAGTGCAAGACTCTGCTCACCATGCTGAGGTTGATCTGTGTCATCTGTCTTCCAAAAGTGCTTTCCAGTCCCCTTACCTATAATTCCAGAGAAAAAACAGCTGTCCAGCCCCCAGGATGGAGGAGCTGTGTTGTGGCACCTGTGCCTTTTCAGTTGTTCTGCACAAAGCCTTCATATAGTCCAGGGGATGGACTATAACTTTTTTCTTTTCTGAGTACTCCATGGTGTTGATGGAACGAGTATTTTGCCAAGCAAAGATTGGTAAATGCATCCAGCTGGACTGGTTTGGCTTCAGTTCCTAAGTGGCAGGCAAGGTTTTTCATTTTCCCTTGAATGGTTATAGTGTCCTCCCCACTCCATTTGCAAACTTCTGGCTGCACAAATATATCAAAGTACACATGCATTTTATATATGTAATATGGAAGCTGTAGACCATGTAACAAAACAAATGTGTATCTAAATATTGTACCCAGATATGTAGGAAAGTCCATAGAAAATATCACTGATTATCAACTATGAACTGGTTAAATAAAAACTTTGGTTCAGATCATCAAATGTATTTTGTACATCTTTGCAACATATGCAGGCATTCAGTAACAAAAAAAAGCTTTGAGGGAAAAGTTAATTGTGTCATGGGTGATATAAAGCTGTACCAGTACCTATAAAATGCCCTCACAATACAATAGAATTGAAGTAATGAACTGAAATGCTCAGTTAGAGCTTTTTCCATATTTTATGCTAATCATTAGGGTAAAGCTGAAATTAACTTTAATTGATATTAAGGGTTGAAAAAAAAAATCTCTGGAGAATGAGTCTCTTTAACCTTTAATGATGCAGTAAATAAAATATCCTGTCAACATTTGTGCAATAGTAAGGGTTTTCAGAATTCCTTGTCTGTGTATGGAGAGCGAGTCAATATGCCTAATTTTCTCCATTAAAGCAGAGAAAGGTGATGTTGGTGCATAAATTCAGCTACAGATTTTCCATGTTTCCAGGCTACCTGTCATACCCTGATAATTCCCTGTACTGGCTTGTTACTCTAAAGGAAGATGGAGAGAGAAAGTAGGGACTGTGAGGACTAAACCACTTCTGTATGCTGGCCTTTCCATTTCTGCACCTTCTGACTTGTATGCTTCTGATACCAGGGTATCAATAGAGAAACTGACTCAGTAGAGAATAAGGTAAGAGGAACAATGCTGCCTATTCTTCCTTTCAGGTGAAATATGCCTGAAAATGTTTCATTTTTCACTTCAAATACAAGGCAGAATTGCAAAAGACTTCAATACTTTAGGGACACTTAGTTTGGTAATAGTCAGACCGTTCTTCTATCTGTCAGGGTTCAGACTAGTATTTCAACACCTAATAACTGACTTGGTGAAACACTTGAAATATTCCTCTGCTCAAGCCGAAAACCTGTTTTTCATAAAATCCATTTGATCATTGCAATCAGCCTGAAGTATTACATCATTTAGGCAAGTTACTGTAACATTGATGGTTATTCTGTTATAGTTAACTGAGAAACGGAAAACATCTCCCCGCTTGTAACCACCTTTGTCTTTCATCAGGACTAACACAATTGTAGTTCTCATACTACAGAGTATATAGCTCCTTTGGAAATTTCCCAGCAAGCCTTTCTGTATTAAGAGGAATATATTTCTGCATACTTACAGAAGTATTCCTGCGTGATGTTAGTGTTTTACCAGGGTGTAAGTCCATTCCACTTGGATGGTGATTTGACAGTATCTTCTCTGGTGAGACATGGTTGTAAAATCTTTGAAAAAAAAAAAAAAGTCGGGGGTTTGGTTGTTTTTTGTTTAGTTGGTTTGTTTTGTTGTTTTTTTTTAGTGCTGATTATTTTCTTCATTCTCTTTTCCTACTCATTTTGGGTTTGGGAGGATTTAAAGAAGGAAGTGAAATAGAAGTGTCCCCAAAATTAACTTCTGTGTTTGGAAACTCTTTCCTCTAAGAGCTAGCTATCCTGGGACAATACAATATGCCAGGCCTCACAAGGATGCATTGAAATAACTAAAGGAATAGGCAAAGTCTAGATCAAGTAAATATGTTTTATCAGTAAAAACATTTGAAATTTGAGTTAAGCAGTGATTATCTGGTTTAAAGAGGAAACAGCCAATCCAGTGAAAACAAATCTGATGCATGCACAGCTACCAGGACCATCAGACTCCTGGCCAAGTCACACTCATTCCTGAGGGATGGCCAGCAAAGCAATGGAAAGTGCTGGGAATGACAGAGACAACCCTTATAAGTGAAGGAATTTTATGGAGTTAAGACACAGAGGATCTAATTTTCTTCTAGAAGACTCATTACCATGATTTTGTTACACAATATTTATGGGCTGTTATGATAGTTCTGGCAGGTCATAATTGGCTGAAGCTGGAGAATTAGTCACATTTTTCACATTTGGAAGAATGATCTGTACAGTCACACTAATGACTTCATTCCTGGAGATGGCATGTGCTGGGCAGGGACTGCCTGTCTTGGGGTCCAGCTGGAGTAACCCTTTCTGGTTCTGAGCACCACACAAAGGTGCTTAATTTTTGTACATGAGATTCCAATATTACTTTAGTTCAGAACTATC
>VYZU01038066.1:0-16769 GCA_013401355.1 Ceyx cyanopectus
TGCGAGAAGCAACACTCATCTCATGGAGCTGAGCTTTTTTATACTACGTGCAGGTCTGCATTTGTATTTGTAAGTTATACACATATATACTCACATACATGCTGAATATGCTCCCCAAAAGATGTTTTAACATTTCCAGCCTTAAACCTCTCACCCACAAGAGACTACATTCTACAATCTACAAGACCAATTGCAAGGCTCATCTGCTGAAGTGAAATTTCATGATATGTCTGTTTGCTGGGAGAAAAATACTGGTTTGATTTGAATTAGTCTGATTAGCCCTACACCAGTGAGAGTCATTCCTGCCCTTATCCATTATGGAGTGAAGGGCGCTTAACAGATTCCAGAGTGGAATTAAACTGGATAAAAAGAGGATGGCACTATCACTATTCATCAGCTAGGTTCATATCAGTTTCATCCTTTTTGTCTTTCCTATGTTTTTCTAAGTATGAAATTACCACGGTAAAGCTTATTTAATCTACCTGGAAAAGCAGCTATACTACCTGATAAATCATCACACAAAGGCCTTAGAAACAAAGCAATATACAAATTTCACCTCTTCTGCTACAGTTACTTTCTGCATCATAAACTATCCCCAGACACACACAATCTCTTCTCAGTAGAGTGCTCTCCACACTCAGACTGACCAAGAGGAGCATAGGCTGGTACTCCAGTTCTGTACAGCAGGTGTCAATGAGTCTGACATTGCAGACACCTACCATCAGGGTTGGTGAAATAATAAACCATGAAGGAGGGTAATAACCATTAGCAATTACAACTTGCTGGCACTAAATGGAAGCAGGCCAGCTAGCAGGACCAGACTTCCCACCCAGGCTCCTGCCCATCACATCTGTGTGCTGACAGGAAGGTAAGAGTGACCTCCTTCACCTTCTTCCCTCACAAGCTCTTTGTTGGACTGCAGAGGCAGAGACAGTTCTCACTGAAAACACGTTAATACTGGAAGTGTCAGAGCCCACGGGCTGTCAGAATATCACAGTAGCCTCTTCTGCCACAAGGCTGACCTGGGGATTCACTCCCCAGTCACAGGAGCAGGGGTCAGCACAGGCCAAAACGGAGGGGCAGAAAAGGGGTGACACTCTTAGTCTAGCCATGAGCAGCTCTGCCTCCTACCTGCAGAAACACAACGCAAAGAAGTGGGCCAAGGAAGAAAAGGAAGCACACGAGACATTCCCTACACTCTCTTCTCACGTTTAGAAACACACTTTAGAAAGAAAGAAATTCCTAATAGTCATATCTACACCACTGTTCCTGTGGATCCAGGAAGCACTGGCCTCTGTCAGGAAGGACCAGCAAGGGAGAGGCTCTGCCCCACTGCAGAACAGCATCTTCAGCTGCAGACAACCCTGGTACTGCTAGAAGTGCTTCTCTCTGCAGCTGAAAGCATGAGGGCCTGGGTGAGAGAGAGGAATGTTTGCAGAGCAGCACATCTGCAAGGGTCAAGATGTTTGGGATCTCCCCTCAAGTCATCTGACTTGTCACAGATGTTACCCATCCTGGCCTCTGAGCTGCAGATCTACACCTCTCACTCTGCCAAAGGGGTCACAATGGTGCTGGAATGGTGAGTGCTTTATGTACATCTCAAGTGTTTCAGAAACAAGACTCTGCCTCATTTCTCATCAGCTAATTAAAAGATATTTTCTAGTTCCACACCACTGTTTCGAAAAACATGCCAGAGAACATGGCACATATCACAATAAGAATTTTTTGGTGTCCAAGTCAGGAGTGTGTGCAAACAAAACCTAAGTCACTGCAGCCTGCATGATTTTTTCTGTAGTTTGCAAAACCATGGTATGAAAAATAACAATATAAAAAAGGAGGGCTGAGCATCCCTAATATTTTCATATATTTAATTTTGGATGATAAGAACATCTCTAGGAAAAGCTCACCCAGTAATGAATTCTCAAATGAAAAATGACCACCCAGAAGTAAAAGTAGTCATACACAATTAATGATTTCATTCAGCCAGCCAATATATCAAGCCAGGAAACCAGACTCTCTTAATCATGAAGAGAATAATTTTTTTAGTGCTTCTTACTTTGCTCAAGGCCTACATTGCCAATGGTTGTTTCTTTAACTGTTAACCATTTACAATATGGTTTAATGTTATTTAAGTGTATTTCAAGAATACTGTTCAAGAACATACTGTTCTTCACAGGTTTCTAATTCTGAATGAAATTAATATCAGAAGATTTACTTTATAGGTAAAAAAAAAAAAAAAAAGCCTGTGAGTATTCAGCAAATGATTAGTGCATAGATAACTTTACCTTTCCAGAAGGGGTCTTCACTGTTCCCTTTGCAGGTTAAACTTGGCTGAGAGAGACACCAGGCACTCAGAAAGGCATGACTGCCTGAAGTTCTCACATTTTCTTTCCATCAGGGTCCTGTGAGGCCCTTGGTTTACAGAACTAAAGATCTACTTAAAGTTTGATCAAAGACATCTGCAAACGTTCACTTAGTATTTGATATGATCTGCAACAATGGAAAGAAACAGCAACTCTGGAGAAGTGCAAAGCAAGACACTGATGAGAAAAGTAAAAGCAGCTTGGCTGAAGGCTGGAGACCAAGTCAAACTTCGCCTTTCTGTTGCAAGTGGCTTTTTCCCCAAAGCTCATCAGCTGTTCCCCAACTGTTCCCTCCACAAGCTCCAAACGATGCCCTCACTCTCAGCTTTGGAAATGCAGAGTGCCACTGAATGACAGAGCTGCTGGACACTCCCTGGCCACCTTGTTTCTGCCACAGTTCCGTCAAAATCATGATGATTGTTTTGCCTTTTCCCTTTTGGATCCAACTTCCATACACCTGTGACCTTAACTAGCACCATCTGAGCACAAAGGACTGTGCTGATTCCCAGGCCTCTTCCAACAGCAGGGTCGAGCTCGTGCCAGCTTCTAGTGCCAGCTTGGTCGTTAAAGGTCACACTAATTCCTCTCTCCCACATTTCCACTTTCTCAAGGAAGGCTGGGAGGACAGTTCCTACAAGGTGACTCACCATCAAAATCTTGCCTGCAATTACAATTATTGCAGCTCTGATTCCTGAGTGAATTTATTAATCAAAGTCTCTGCACAGCAAGATCCTTAATTTGCCATAAATCCTTTCAAGTCACCTCCAAACCTGGGAATAAAACCAATTTTCCTCCTCCCAAACTATTTCAACAATAGACAAAAACTTCCTTGCGTGCAACAAAATGCACACACACTCTCATTTGTCATTGACATGCCATTTCTGGGCCATTTCAGAAGGTGTTTTCCACCTGCAAGCAGACACTGCTGCAATCAAGCCCTGCATGCAAGCACCTACAAATCCAAGCATGAACCAGGACACATTAGTACAAATACAAGAGGTAAAGGATGTTCTCTGCCCCAAGAAGCCCACAAATAAGAACTCGGCTATAAAGGGGACATCTGCACCTGATCAGAAGATCCTGTGTAGCAGGTACACTCAGTTGTATGTGCATTGGAGCACCAATTGAGTAGGATCTGGCCTCAAGGCAGACACAGCATCCTAGTGCTTCTTTAAACATCTTGCCTGGTGCATAGTTGACATAGATTTTGGCAAGAAAATATACCTGGAAAAAATTTTGTTTCAAAATCTGTATCTTAAACTGGGTAAGTCTGAGTCACAACAAACCCCAGAAGTTAACTACACACCTCAAACAGCATCAAGGCAGCGCTACACATGCTGGACAAGCCCCTGATACTCATCGATTAAGATGGAGCACAGAAATAGTTTCTCCCTTTTCTAATTCACAGTTGCCCTGGGAATGGCAGTGGGATTGCAGCGTGGAGCACTGTGCCTGGCTGCTGCTAGCTCTGGCCCTGCAGCTCAGCCACGCAGCAGGCAGGAGAGCAGGAAGGGTCCAACAAAGTTGCTTTTGCTCAAAAAAGCCTTCAGTTCATTTGGCTCTACAGCAGAACAGTGGGAATGAACAGGCACGAAATACAGTGATGGGTAGAGGAAGGGAAACAGTGATGATTTTGAATAACACTGTTAGGCAGCACATAAACTGAATGTTCCTGGGGAATCACAGATTCACAGAATGTCAGGGGTTGGAAGGGACCTAGAAGACCATCCAGTCCAACCCCCCTGCCAGAGCAGGGTCACCTAGACCAAGTCACCTAAGAACAGATCCAGGAGGGTCTTAAGTCTCTCCACCCTGGATATTGACTTCAGCCCTGGCTGCACAGTCACAGCCAGCCTCCTCCCCACAGCTTCAGCACAGACAACAACTCGTCCCTACCCTAGGTGCCCCAAAAGTGTAAACAAATCCACTTATACCTGCCTGGGAGCTCACTACCGAGTTTCTTAGCGTAGGCATAGCAAAACCCATCAGTCTGCAGGGTCCCCTTGGGCCACGGTGGCTTTGCTGCTCCTTGGGAAGATGCAGCCTGCCCAGCCTCGCAGCCACACCATGCTCTTTGCTTCTTGGACAAGCTGCCTCCTCTAAGCACTGCACCCAGGAGTGACAGGCAGTGCCAGGAACAATGACAGGCACTGCTTTGCCACGAGAGGAATCAGAGCCTAAAGGAAGGACAGACACATTCTGCACTTTCCAGCCAGCGGGTGAATTCTGCAGGTCCTGTGGCACCACCTGGGTTTGTAGAAAGACACAGGAGTCGGAAATGCAAAAAAGGGCCAAGGACAGGCTGAGCTTACCATTTTTATGCCAGTGATCAATGTTTTGCTTACTTATGCACATGACATCAAAGTGATATTACCCAAGGAATGTTAAGCACTATGAAAGCTGTGCTAGATGGCACTTCATCGTAGTCCTAATTAGCCAGGTCAGAATATTAAACAAATCTTGCCAGAATGGGAGATAAAGTTTGAAGGCATCTCTCCCCCATGTCACAGAACTCTGTCTGTGCCTCACAGTGCAGGGTACAGCAGGAATGGACCCGTGGGCACAGCACAGGTGTGAACATTCACACCACACTAAGCAGGCCCCAGAGAGGTATCTGCTTTGTTTCAAAGCAGAACTGGGCATCCCAGTGCATCTCACCAGGGCTCATTAACTCCTGAGATTGCTTCAGCAACAGCCTTAGCATCCCACAACTGCACTTCGTTATGTGCTGGGACACACTGGTACCCACTCAGCTACAGCCAGGAGTGGAAATCAATTGCTTCCTGAGAAGCATTCTTTTTTTTTTGCCAGGGTAAAAAGAGGCTTTTATGGTCAAAGTTCCTGGTTTTCTGCTGTTTCTATGGCATCAACACACATTACCCTATGACTGAAGCTTACAGGGACTTTGCCACACTGCCAATTAACAACAGGATAGTTTATATCAGCACACAAACTGGCAAGAGGTGCTTTCCAAGTTTGCTCTGAAATAGGACTTCAGAAAAACGAAAGGAGTGTGGAAATGGAACATCAAACTGAAAAGAGACCCGGCCTGCTGGGTGACACAAGAACTGTCACTGGACAGACCTTTTGCAAGCTTCCCCAGGTTCCCACAGATGCAGAATAAAGCTATGCTCCCTGAGAGGAAGATGCCAGCACTCATCTGTGGAAGCCATTGGGAAAGTACACTGGTCACAGCAACAAGCTGAAAAAGCACATGAGAAAGAGCAAGAGCTGGATGTCATATGGACATCACCACAAGCTGAAAAAGCACATGAGAAAGAGCAAGAGCTGGATGTCATATGGACACCACCACAACACGTGACCTCCAGCAGCACTACAACCAGCTTCGAGCTGGTTTTGGCTTCAAAGCTCCCTGCTCCCAAGCTGGTATTGTCTTCCCTGAATCCTTAAGCACAGCAGCTGGTTATATACTTTCTTCATTCAAATAAAACCTGGCACTTCCCTGTGATTGCTCCACAACAAAAGAATTCTAACACTGAGCACGTGACAGTAGCAAATCTCATTTCCCCCACTCGCAGAGCTTCTATATAGGAGAACAAAAACAAGCCCCACGAGTGAAGGGGAAGACTGTTCATCTCTCAGTTTGCACTGCCACAGCCCCTGACCTATTTTATTACTAAAAATAGTCCCTCTTAGGTCACTGCTGCAAATGGAATTCTGCTGCTTCAGTGCCCACTGCGGGCTCGGGGAGCTGCATGCTGCCCACACACCAGTCACTGCCAGGGCTGCAGCCAGGCTTCCCGTATGGATACAAGGAAAGGCACTGAAGAAGGGAAATAGTTTCTGTCATGCAGTTTTAAGCCCCAATTATCTCCATTGCAGAAATGCTTGGCTTCTCATTTGCCCACACTGAAATGTTTTTCACCATTTTCCTTGCACGACCTGTTTTCCAAGGCGTTCAGTGTTGCAGGCAATGGAATGGCAGCCCTCGTGACCTCGACTGACCAAACACCCAACAGGAACAACTGCCAAACCTTCCTCATTAAGCCCACTCACTAAGAGAAGTCTAGGAAAATACAAAAAAAAATGGGAACTTTGACCATAAAGCCTTTTTTTGACCCTGGCAAAAAAGAATGCCTATCAGGAAGCAAATGATTTCCACTCCTGGCTGTAGCTGAGTGGGTATCAGCATGTCACACCAAGAGGGAACAACTCAAAATGTTCCACCTTATAAAGACAACACCTTCTTTCAAAAGACCAAGGCCCTGTCATTCTCATCCGAAGCATCTCATCATCACACCATGAAGCAAGCTGGCGAGTTTAGACCAAACAGACACTACACTACTTAAGAGAAAGAGGGAGGCATGAATTGGACAGAGGAAGAACTTAGATCCTAAGCAGAAGACTGCAAGATGTATCAGTTATCACTTTGTGTTTAAAACTGAGCAACCAAATAGAATGCTCTCTCATTGCCGGTTTATTTGTGTTAGCAGAGTACAACTAGCCCAAGCATGTTTTCCTGGGCTACTATCACAGTACTTCAATAGCTTCTCAATCTTAAATAAACACAACCCAAAACCAAACACAGAGGTCAAAGACAACCAACTTCTCTCCTGTCAGCTTTTTGCTTCAAATCACTGCAAATTCTGTTAGGAATTTCTTAGTATGCAGCAGATGAACACAGAGCCGAACCATTCCAATGACTCGTGGCCTCATTAACCACACTTTATTGCTATTTCATTATGAAACCAAGTTTTTCACTTCCTGCTATTCTAAAGATAACACCTGCCAAATCTGAGCTTTCAATGTCAGAGAGAAAATTCAATCTCTTCAGGGGACAAAACAGTCCCAGCTCTGCCAGAGCTTCAGCTGGTGTCATACACTGAGATGCTGGAGGCACTCTAGGTCACAACTGGTTTGAGAAGCCCCTGTCCTGCCCAGCTGATAAAGCTGGAATAGGTATGGCTCATCACTACAGCCTCTTCTCAGGGACAGATGAGAGAAGAGGAGGGAACTGCCTTTGCCAGCCAAGGTGCAGTGTCCCAGTGTTTGCACTCAGAATACACACTGCAAAGCAGCCTGGCTCTGTGGATGATAACACGGGGCTCTAGATTTTCAACATCTTGCTAGATCTTGACTATTGGTTTAAAAACAAACAAAAATATTATTTTATTCCTAGCTAGTAGGTCAAAGTGAGTTGGTCTGTTGCTATATATATTTTTCAAAGCTACATTCCCTACTCCAGTATCACCTAGACACAGGGTACAGGCGACACATCAGAGATGCCTGCCACATGTGGACAGTTGTTCCTAAATGAACATGTTCTTTTAAAAAGACCTGTTAGTCACCAGAATGCAAAAGAGATAGGTATGAGGTTATTTACAGAATCAAGACACAGAGTCCTCATTACTTTTTATGAGGTAAGAAGCATGTTGCACAGTTTTAGCCTGCACGAGTCCTCTCAACAGGGTATTCTTTCAGAGCTTTAGTTTCTCTGAGATGCTAGAGCAGTAACTACAGCCTTTTATTTCTTATGAGATGGAAAAAGAGAGTTAAGTTGGGATGCTTTTGATGTGGTCATGGCACCTCAAAGATGCATTCCTTTCTTTTCCTTTTGAACTCTCCTGGCAATACTGCTGCTGTATTGCACCTCCCTGGATTAGAAAGTCCAGTTACAGAGATAAGCCTATGCTCAGAAAGGTGCAAACAAAACACCCTGAGATCATATCATACTTTATCCAACAGGTCAGATAACTGAGAAATGTCAGCCACGTGGGGATCAAGAACAGTACTTAAGCAATGATGCTCAAGACAAGTGAAAATAAACCACTTGCACCACTTTTCTACAATTATAGCACATAAAGCTCACTGTTTACATGAATATTTAACTACCTAGCAAACAGCATGGTCAGCAGTGTGGAAGCAGCTGAACCTTCTTAGCTATAGTTAATGTCACACTTTGCAAGTCAAAATTTAGTTTGCAAACTGAGTACTTGCCAAAACCAAAACCAGAATGACCGTTTGTGAAGCTCTAAAGTCTTCCAAGGCCCAGCTAAACTGTTCTTGATGGATTATGAGGATAAAATCTGTGCAGCTTTCCAAGTGCCTGCACCCATTAACATGGGTTTGAAAGCAGAGAGGAAACACACAAACACACCCACCCACCACTGCTCTGGGGGGAACAACTAGTAAATTCGTGATCCATTTTGGGCTAAAGGTAAAAGACAACATGGAACACAGTAAGATTTCTCCAAATATTTATTGGTCCCAATCTCTGGAATTCACAGTTTCAAACTTCAACCAGTTCCTAATTGAGGCTGGCTCCACACATAACTGTCTGCTGACTGTGGGGAGCTGCAGAATCAAGGCTTTCGTGTTTTGGTATCTAAGAAAAGTTAGGACTGTCACCAACCATCTATTAAGCCTACACCACTTGGAGGTACTAATTAAATGTACTGCCATTATCTTCACTTTATCACAGCTCAGTGTAAGTTATAGAACTGCTGGCACAAAGAGAAAAGAGCCAGTTTGAGACCTGAACAAGCTCTCGAGTTAGGTGAAGTGGCATGTGGGTGCCTAACTCAAAAAGATGCTTTTAGACCCACACCCCACAGTGCCTCATCAGGTGCCCACCACTTGCAAAGCTCAATTGACCTGCCTGAAGTGCAGCCAGGTCACTGCAGCACGTGGTGCTCTGCAGTTTGATCTTCAACTACGAGCTGTGCAGCTGGTCTGGAAACAGGAGTCAAGGCTGAGAAGTTTCATATTTAGGGTTTGTAGCTTTGGTTTCAGTTCAGGTGGAGCCTGAGTGCAAAGTTTATGCTGGGTTTGCTCCCTGCATAGGAGTGGCCAAAAAACCACAGACCACCTCCTCTACCAGGGAAGAAATATCCTCGAGGTCAGAGTCCCCCCAGGAACTAGCACTTAGAAAATCCAGCAGAGTGTGTAAGGCTGTGTCAGGGTTAGGATCAGGGAGCCCCCAGACCCATAACAGCCACTCTCTATGAACCTCCCTCCCTCCCCTTCTCTGGTGCTGTCGAGTGCAAAGGAAGATTCCTCCCTTCAGTTGCTTTTTTATTAAGGTTTTTATTGACTTTTCCACGTGTTCATACGAATTGATGGGATTAATTATGATTTCTGCTGCTGACAAATCCAGAAACGTTATTCTGAAGTTAGCTTGGAGAAACTTCCCATTTTAATCTAGAAGAACATATTAAATCAGTGAAAATAACATTCTGTTGGAAAGAGTTACATAAGCAAACAGTCACTTGTATGGATTTCTCTGCACATCCATTGATCTGGATGGAATCTACAGCAGACAGGTCTTCTACTGGTAGGCACAAGCAGCTTGTTCTTACCCAGAATTTAGAAGGGCTGAGGGAAGTTAGAATTTTTCAATGCCCATACCTTTGTTTTAACTTGAATTCTGTTAGTTTATTTGTCTTGTTGTACCAGTGCAAAGTGTGTAGATACTCAAACACTTCTTTAGTGGAGGAGGAAGTAGTGATGATGAAGGTTGGTACAGCCTACTCTCCTTTGATGGTCTGTATATGCGGAAGTATCCTGAATATATATATATATATATATATATATATATATAAAATACATAAATATAAATATATGGAGACACTGGGTGTTAGAAATCACAGAACCCAGCAGGACACTTAGTCCTTTCTTAAAAGGTTTTGTGTNGCTGTTAGCTCACAGTCACACTTGGTGATACAAAGAATTAGCTGCCACCTCACACTCCATCTGAACATCTGCCAACAAACAGCAAACAGCAGGACACCTCCTGCTCTGCCAGGGCTCTGCCTCACACTCACACCCTCCAGAAGCTCTGCTGGGGCAAGAGACCCCTTGGAAACCTCCACATTTCCTAACGCCTCTGAAGTGGCTGCATGAGGAAGGTGCCAAAGCATCAGCTGCACATCCTTCTCATCTGCCCAAGTCTCCAGCAGCTGCAGAATTAAAAATAGCTGTACCAGGCAAACCAGGGCTGAAGAGGAGAATGATTGTTCATTTATTTCAGGCTGATAATGGTGTCACTGTTGACATGTTTGGGCTCTGAAAGGAGCACTAATGAGGAAATGGACAAAATTATAAAGGCAGGATAAGGAACATTCTAAAATAGGAAAGGGAAAATTACCCTTCTTTTAAATTTACATGGAAAATCTGACTAGCCATGAAGAAATAATATGCTTATTTGACTCTTTAGAATTAATTCCTTGTTAACTGCAAGCAGAGCAATCATTTAAAGTAGAGTTTTCAGCTCTATAGAATTGTTTCTCACCGTGCCCAAGCGAGGTAGCAAAAGAATAATCAGTGCCTCCTGATGACTTGAGAGCCATGGTCAGTAAGAACAGAACAGCACTGCTGCAGACCTCACATTCCTGCTTTTGGGCACTTCTTGTCAAACCCCAATTTGACAGGATACTTTCAGTTCACAGAAAGGAGTCTTCCGTGAGCAGAAGAACCTACCTGCTCTGTGGTGCAGCAGCAGTATCACTCATGTACCATGGGTGTCTATAAAACCACTCCAACAGTTCTCATGCTGTGAGCATTCCCAGGGTGGGAAGCACACACAGACTGCTGTGGAATCTGATGTCTTCATCCACATCCAGCAGCAGTTGCTATGCAGCTAAATGTTGCAAGGGAGCTGTTTGGGAAGGAGAAGGATTTATTTTCCTTAGGTGAATCCCTGTGCATTAGTCACCTATTTGTCATCTTTCCTCTATTACTAATTCCCCATGTAGTCAAACCTTGGGTAACCCAAGGTCACTGCTGCCTCTTGGAGCTGCAAGTCAGGTTTTTAAATCCTTGGCATGGTAAAGGGCCATCAGCGCACTGAAATTTCCAAATCATTTCTGAGCTACAGCTTCCCACTGCTGTGCCACAGGGAGCAGACACCTCTACAAGGGCCAGGCTCTCTGAGAGCCCACCTGACATCCAGGAGCAGGAAAACATCCAATTTCCAATGCTCTGCATCCAACCATGAAAGGCATCTATGGAGGCCTTTGGATAAACATGCTTCTGGGGCTGGGGCGGGGAAATTTTCCTGCTGCCCTGCAGCCAAAGGAGGAAGGAACCCTCTGGGCATTACTCTGAAGCTATGCCCTCTATGCAGGGAGCAAACCCAGGGCAAGCTCTGCACTCAGGATCGATGCATTAGGAGAAGTGTGGCCAGCAGGGCAAGGGAGGTTCTCCTCCCCCTCTACTCTGCACTGGTGAGACCCCACCTCGAGTACTGTGTCCAATTTTGGACACCCCAGTTCAAAAAAGACAGAGATTTACTGGAGAGAGTCCAGTGCAGGGCACCAAGATGATTAGGGGAATGGAGCATCTCCCTTATGAGGAGAGGCTGAGAGAGCTGGGGCTCTTTAGCCTGGAGAAGAGGAGACTGAGGGGGGAGCTCATTAATGTTTATAAATATGTTAAGGGTGAGTGTAGAGAGGATGGAGCCAGACTTCCCTCAATGTCATCCAATGACAGGACGAGAGGCAATGGGTGCAAGCTAGAGCACAGGAGGTTTAGGATCAACACAAGGAAGAACTTGTTCCCAGTCAGGGTGCCAGAGATCTGGCAGGGGCTGCCCAGGGGGGTTGTGGAGTCTCCTGCTCTGGAGACACTTAAGACCCGCCTGGATCTGTTCCTGGGTGACTTGGTCTAGATGATCCTGCTCAGGCAGGGGGGTTGGACTAGATGATCTTCTAGGTCCCTTCCAACCCCTAATATTTATGAATCTATGAATCTATGAATCTATGAATATGAATCTGAACTGAAACCAAAAATACAAACCCTAACTATGGAACTTCACCGGGTTTTGGACATTGTGATGACCCAGGATAACGCGGGAATTGGCATTTGGACCACAGCATAAAACAGATGATTAAAGAAATACCATTGATATTGTTTTTCAGACACTTCCAAGACGTTCTTCTGACCATTGTAGAATATTTCACCTTTTTAGTTTCATCATTGCATTTAAATATCGCATTTGAAGAGCAAAAATACTTCTAAAACAGGTCAGTAATAAGCAGGATCATCACTGAGATCCCCTTACTATGCACTGAATTGCAGGAGAACTCTGGTTTAGGATGAGAAGTCCTTTAAGGTACTAGACCTTTGGTTTAGTCTTTTCTCAGGATTACAAAATGCCCACTGGAAGCCTTGCTATGTCACTCCAGCTATTTGTTGTGAATCTGGCAAAGACAGATGAAGTACCTGCCTCTTGAAAATTACATATTCAACTTTCTTCTGGGTAGAGAGGTGGAAAACACAGCACTGTCACATGCACCCCAAGCTTTTAGGTGTTTCAGACACAAAGCCAGTGCATTTCCCTCTTCTTGGTCACCTTTGTGATGCCTGTTTCACCCTCAGAAAGGCAGAGCGTGTCTGGTAGGATGAATCTCAGATGAGAAATGCCTGGCTAGTTTATCAGGGAAGAGAAGCACCTTTTGTGCTGTTTACAAACCTGTTTCCCCCATCTCCCCCTGCTTCCCTGCTCCTTTTGTGCAGTGCACCCTGCAGAAGCCTCCTCTGAACCACGACAGACTCCAGCCCCTTTCTTCTGAGCACTGACTTGCACAAGGCAGCCAGTCACACCAGCGTGAGTGCCACGGAGAGCTGAGAGCACCCTCAAGGTGACTTTACCAAAGCAACAACGGGGCTGAATATTGTCTGCAGAGTGCTAAGCTCAGTCTGGAACACAAAGCACTGCAAGAGATGCTCAGCTCCAGGAAGGCATCCGGGCAATGCTAATATAAAACTAAAGCAGTTTTAGGAAAATAACCCAAACAAATAAGGAGACAAAGGCACTGAGTTAACACAGGAGAGGTGAGTTTTAAAGGAATGCTTGATTACTGTCACCCTCACAAAAACATTCAAGAAATTCCTTGCTTACCATTCAGATCAGTTGTGCCTTTACTGAAATAATTCAATGGGCCCTCTTATGCCCTCCCTAAAGGCACCCATCCTCCTTAACCAGAGTCTGATGGTTCCACAGTGCCCTGCAGAGAAATCTGCTCCCCCTGCTCAGGAGTGACCCGTCTTGCTGCCACTCATTTGTCACCCAGTGCTTTCTTACAAGCAGCAGTATGAACTTCCCAGGAGCTTCCCTGGCTCTCCTAAAGACATCGAGCTGTTCAACAGTGAATCACAACTGACACACCTTGGAAGATGGTCAAACACTGCCATACTCAAGACTTCGTGGTGAGCAGGGTGGGTAAGTGGTGCTGAGATTGAGAGTGCAGGGAGGTTCCAGCTGTTCAGCAGTTCCCTTGGAGCCCAACATTAAGAAGGACCTCGAGAATCTCACTTATTTTGAGGATCACTCAGACCCTTCTTAGAGAGGGAGTGAGACAAGTAAGAGCTATATTACCCCTCCTTTAAAACTACAGATGGTGAAATCTCAGACCAAAAAACACCCACTTTCTTTTAAAAAGAGGAATTAACATGGTTTTAAGCATTAATATTTTAAAGTACTATAATATGAAGAGAAAAAAAAACCCCTAAATTATTGCACTGTAGTCCTGGAACATGAATGAAAAGAGAAAAAGGTCACTCAAAAGTTATTCCCATACATCTGTTTTCACATTTTTGTACACACATGTACATAAATAGTCTACAAGTCTGGGTCACTACCTCACCTGTATCTACAAATGATCTTGTTGCTTCCTCTAAGGGTTCAAGTAATAAAGCAACTGCCCAGGTATGCCTAGTCCTGACACTGGAATTACCATAAGTAGTGCCCAATTATGTAAGGAAGAGGCAGCAGTCTGGATGAAAGCAGCAATTCAGAAGTATCACCATCTAATCCTCCTGCATCACCAGGATATGAAAGGAGCAACAGAAACAACAACATCAAACAATATCCCAGAAACATTCCAGAGCACTGGGACAACTCCAGGCTCCATTTCTGTCCTAAGGCTGCCAAAGGTTCCGTGGTTCTGAAAGGGTTGAGCCTGAAACTCCTCACAGTTGGAAAGGGTTGGTGGCAGCTGACTAGACTGGAAGGGAGAGAAGGTCATTTCCAGAGACACTTGTCTGCCAGTTCCACTGGGGATTTTTAGTTATTGCTCTTAGGAGGCCAACCTAATAGCTGAAACCCAGCTCTTCTGAGACATGGAACAGTTTCACACGATAACTTCTTAAACAAAAAAATGTGTATATATCTAGACAGACAGATCATTGCCCCGTGTAAACTTCACCTGCCCACTGTACACTCACGTATCAGAGAGATTTGCACTGCTTATCATCAGTTTCCTCCAGCATGCTTTCCCTGTATTTGGGATAGAGAACATGTCTGTTAGATCTACCCCAAGCTGAGGGGAAAAATTAGATGGAAACAATTTCTACTTAACATTTGCTTGCTTAACTTAAGGGAATAAAGACTTTTTTTTTAACTCCTCCACAGCAAAAAGCTGTTTTGCACTCCTGTACAGAAGCCCAGCTGGAGGCAGGTCACCCTACAGCAGCTTTTATTCAAGTTACAGATTTGCAGTACTGCAGCATCTTCAATTTTTACTGTCTTGGCCAGGTGCTGAACAGCTTTCACTGAGATTCAAACTGGCCTTCAAGCTGGATTCCTCTGCCCAACACTAGTACAGTCTAGCAGGCTATTTTCCAGTGTGTGGCAGACTGGAACCAGGTCTGACACGGGTGTGTTTCCAGTACACAAACAGGACACCCCACTGGATAAAGCAGAGAAACTGGACTTCAAACAAGCTGTATCTACAGAGTTCTCACCTCTATACCCACCCCTCCACCCCCCCAATTCCTGTCCTACACTTTTGTAAGGAGATCACAATGTTTTGCCTTAGATTTTAGGGTTAGGGGAAGGAGCACATGTCCTAAACCTTTACACTGGACAGCACAAGAAGCTTTCAGCCAGCCAAGCAGTGTGGACCTCGAGTACTCTGTTAACAGGGGAAATGAAAATCCAGCTCATGGCCACATGGACCCCAATAAACGTGTGATGAGAGCAAGATGGAGCACTGCCAGCAGCACAGAGCGTGGCCTGGTGACTCAAGCCACACCTGATGGTTTTAGTTCCCTCAGCCCCACTACACAGCACACTCAGCACTCTCAGATGTGGAACTTGCAGAAGTAAGAAGCAACCAAAGGGTCTTTGCAGACAGGAACCATACTCAGAAAACAACAGCTTCATAAGGCTGCTAACTGTAAACATACCAATTCACAGCCTGCTTCAAAACAAGGCACATTTCCTACTTCAGAACAGTCAGAGAACCCCTATTTCAATTATGACAATTTAATGGTAGTTACCCTAATTACCTAGAGAGGAGAAAAAAACACAACCCCACACTCTTGTGCAATTTCCGGCATTTAGTTTGCTTGCTGGGAAATCCCTTTGCTTAATAGGTATTTCTGCTTTTTCCTTGCAAGGAACACGTTGCCATGGAGCATTGGGAAGTGATTCTGCCTCTCTGCTTCCCTCTTTTCCTTCTGCCTGTTTGGACTGCACACCCTTCACTGGAGGGACTGCACCTCCCCATGAGCCTCACCCTTTCACCAGGTACACAGGGCAAAAGCTACAGTGAGTGGTGATTGTTTTGACTGCAGTGAACGGCCTCAGCCAAGAGCTGCTCTTAAAAGTCTCTCCCCAGTTTTCATTGGCACTTTGCTTTGACAGAATGGAGTTTCCTTAGAGTGAGAAGGTGGCATATGGGAGAAGGAGGAGGATCTAAGCAGAGAAACGCTGCACAAGACTCATTGGTACTTGTCAACAGAACAAGATTTCTTTATTACAGTGCTTACAAAAAAATAAATTTAATCTAACGTGGCTGCTGCTTCTTCTTTCAACAAATCTACAAGGGTTATATAGTAGCATTCAAGCTTTTTTTTTTTTTTAAATTTTAGGATATCCAGAATTTTCCTGGGAATAATCTTACCTTGCAGACAAGCTGACCAACAGTGTACTATCAAACTGACAGCAAACCATCACAACACTCCTGCTGTGAATGGCAGGCAACACACGACCTGGCTGTGAACAGAATACATGTGGATTTCTGCCTCCTTTCATTAGTCACAGGGCCAAAAAAGAAAAGGTAAAAAGCAGAGTGATTTGCTCTATAACAGCAAGGATATAAAATCCTAGTACCTATGGCATTTTCTCTCTCTGGGCCTACAGAAAAAAAAACAAACAAACCTAAAAATCAATGCCATGAGAATTCAGGTTTTGAATGGGCAGATGCACTGGAGAAAGCAGCACAGCCTACACAGAGTAAACTCTCTGCTGAGCTGTCCATCCTGGCACAGGAGCCTTGCAGCTGCCTTCTCCCTGCAGGATGGGGGTGGGAGAGCAGCACTGCTGGCACCAGAGACACCCCAGGTTAAAGAAGCATGTCTACAATTGCCTGCAGCATGAACATTACCCACCCAGGAATCCTGCAACAGAGGAGACCAAAGCCTCCCTGGGGCTAAGATTAA
>VYZU01038071.1:6404-18846 GCA_013401355.1 Ceyx cyanopectus
TAGTTGAGGGTATCCCTGCTCATTGCAGGGGGGTTGGACTAGATGACCTTTGGAGGCCCCTTACAGCTCTAAACATTCTATGATTCTATACATATGTGTTTATATTGTATATCTTCGCATATTATTAGATTAATCAATTTTTAAGTACACAATCAGATAATGAGACCTCTTATTGTGACCTAATCACCTAATGGGACCTGCTGCACAACACAGAGATTCCTTCAGTAAATTCAGCAAGCTAAACTGTGGCTTATTTTTTAGCAAGATATCAACTCCTACTTTGAAGATTGCATACAAGGATATAATCACGTTTGTAGTTAAATACAATGGACTGTGTTAATTCATTATAGAAAAGAAGATTTAAAAAATATATTTTATTTGGAAATGAAACCAAGGAATGGAAATATCTCAGGCTTTTATACAGAAGTTTGTAGACAGTCCCACTGTGTCAAGCAGTGTAACAGAAACTTCTTACTGTGTTTCAAGTATGAAACAAATGCAATCAGAGCATTACAGACTTTGAAAATGAGAAACAAAAGCTTGGGTATAAACTCTTTGGGAAGGCAAGCATAGCATGCAGCAGGCAGAGTTTATTCCTCACTTTTTTAATGAGGATTATGCATCTCTGAGGACATGCATTATTGTGGTCAACACCAGTGAAAATTTCTTCAAAGCCATTTTAGCTGTTCAAAAACATTTTAAATCAGAATAAATATTGCAATATGTTGTAAAACCTCTTGTTTTCTGTAAAGATGGAGCACAGTCTCATCACCAGATTGAGTTCAGAATGTGCAAGGATGCTACAAACCATTCAAAGTTACTTTTTCCATTTGTGACTATGGATGATATGTCTTGGGTAACATCTTAAAATATGAAAATAGTCCTGTTCGTTCATGTGGCATTTTAGTCTGTTTAGTCTGTTTTTCTTACTCCAGCTGTTGTTTGTGCTGTTGAACTTCAAAAATATAAAACAGAGAAGAGGGAGTCTTTGTATAGACAGTCACTTACTATTTTCACGAAGTGAAGGAGATTAATCCTTGCTGTTGACTTGGTACATATATATTAATTGTTCTCATGACTATAATTCACTTTTATCCTACACATAGTTCTCAGGAGGTAAAAATTGTCCATGGCAAGCAGATATAAGTATTTCAGGCCCATATAGGAAGGACATGCTAAAAAAGCAGTTTTGGAAGGATGACCTATTAGAGTTCATATCTTCAGATGGCCAATGTTTGAGTGCTCAATTTAAGTTCATAGAAAAATGGGCTTAGTATAAAGTGTTAGGATTTTAGATGATTAGGAGCTTTAAAAAACACTATGTGAAACCATGCCATAGGGTACAACTGTCTTCACAAATCAAAGTGATGAGTACAGCCCTCAAAGCTTAAATCTTTGATTACTGAATAAGCCCCATGATGTCTAGCAGGGAATTCATCGTACAGAAATTACACCTTGCAAAACAGAAAAAATAGATCAGTCCTTACAATTTTCTAAAATTAATAATTGAGCTTCTTCTAGCACAAGTAGAAATGGTAAAGTGTAAAATGAACCTTCACTGCATAATTTCTGAAATTCCACTGCCCTAATAATTTAATTGTAAAAAAATCATCTTAGTCTAAAAACAAAATAGCACCTACAATCATGGAGGATATGAAAAATTTCTTAGCTTTAAAAGAAATTCACACTCTGCTAGATATCCTTCCCCACTGACAGAAACCCAAAGAATTCCAGTTTCTTCTGTTATCTTAAAGCTGAAAGCAAAGTCAAAATATTAAAGTTGAGTCCAAAAACTGACAAACTTAGCAATGAAAATAACAGAAACTAGAATGTTGTGCTGAAATTATATCCTAAAACTGTATTAGATCCATGATAACTTGAAAATTAAATTAAAACCAGTTAATGAGTATTGTTTTCTCATGATCTTAAAAAGATGAACTTTGTTATTTCTGTAAGTAAAGAAAAGATTTGATGGCAGCCAAAAATGTACATTTAATCTGGAATCTGCAAGTTAAACTGTGATCCTTGGGATTTTGAATCTGAATTGCTAACAGGGAAGAAAGAAAGCTGTTTAAACTATTTTTATTCAGTGAATTAAACATACATCTCTGGGACTACACAGACTGCAAGACTCTACTGAGAAATTACTATGTCTACTTAGGCAATTTCAAGAACTTCAATAAACATTGAAAAATCTTAATATTCTTTACAAGCCTCACACCTTCGAAATTCACCTGAGAATGTTCTGTGCTTAAGTCCCAGCCTCTGCTTTAAGATTTGTTAAAATATAGGAAAAGAAAAAAATGAACACACATAATCTGATTCCAATATCTTCCCTCTCAAAATACCATCAAATTAAGATTTGTCCGGTATTCCAGTGTAACTAACATTTTGGCTCCTATGTTTTTGGAAAGAAAAATAATTAATCTAAGTGAAAGACACTGCATTTTCATCTGGGTCTAATCCATTAATGTTCCAAAATTTTTATCCAGAACATAAATTTTGGTAACAGAGAGATTTAAAATAGACTATGGAATAAAACCTCAAACAGAAAAACAACATCAATCTTAATTTGCCAAAATAAAAAATCAGTTTAGGATACATATGTATGAATAAAAGGTGTTTGATGAAAATACAGTTAGTAAAGAAATAACCTGGAAATGCACCAATGATAATGAAAAACAGAACAAAAAATGTGGGGGTTTTTTCCTACATAATTGTTTCAATTTTGTTTAAAACCCATGTTTCACTTGAATTTTTACTGGACCCTCTTTGATGTACCAGTAAATTCTGCAGAAGAACATACCTCTGACTTCAAAGAAGATAAATTGTCATAAACAAACCCATGATTCAATAGGAAATTTCTAATTTAATAATCAGTCTTACATTAAATTTTAGTCCAGAAATGATTGACATTTTATCTGACCAAATTAGTTTTAATTATATCTGTGGAATTTTCACCATTCTACCCTTGATTTAAAGGCAGTATTGAAGAGGAACTGGTCATATTCTAGTGATGATTGAAGTGAATCTTTAACTGCTAATAGTAGGATTTGGCTAACAACCTGGGAATCTTTGGAAGTCAAAGCTAATAGTAGGATTTGGCTAACAACCTGGGCATCTTTGGAGGTCAAAGTTAATCTTGTCATCCCAGCTAGTGTAGTGATGTAAATTCTTCCAAGGAACAGTTTACCTGATCATTAAACAGGCCTGCAAGACAATTGAAATGTGCATGCCACTGGCTACAGAGGGAGGGACATGCAATGTGGAGATGGTGCAAGCCTTTTGAGTTCAAATGTGAAGGGGAGAGTGATGCCTTAGAGCCTGCCCTACATCTACAGCAGCAGATTTGCTCTGATGTACTGAACACAACCACCTGCAAGCAGCATGGACAGTAAACTGCAAGGAAGAGATATTTAAAAGAGAAGAATGATACCTCTCAGTCTTAATCTTTCCTGGTTTTACATGTTGACAAGCAAAAAACTGTGGGGCTGCAAACTGAAGGACAAAATATTGCCACTAAAAGCTTACTGGTTTGTTGCTAAAAGCTGTTAAGAAAATGGAAGCTATTAAGATCATGCCAAATAATGGTGTAATAATAGCTGGCATAATGTGAAATTGAGATACTTTGTCTCATTCTAAAATGATCAGCCAAATAATGAACAAAAGTCTTCAGCAGAAAATGCTGTTTTCCCACATATGCCTTCAAAATGCAACAATACACAGAGTTGTTTTTAAATGCAGATTTTCTGGGGTGTCATCCTGTGAGTTGTACACTACACTGTAGGAGTAAAGGCCTTATCATATACTCCTTATTCAAGGAAAAATCATACTGAGTCAATTTAGCAGTAAGGATCCATAACTGGAAAACACTTAAAATCTTCAACCCACCTTTAGCTCTCAGGAAAAGTCTGCCTTGTACAGAGTTCCATGTCTTTTATTATCAAGTGAAAAACAAGCTTTGAAATCCCAAATAAGGGTTGCATAGTCTGTTTTCAAAATATTCTTAATTAATTTATATTGGCCAAAAAACACTGTAATATAATACATATTTTAGTTTGTGGTTTATATAATAAACATCATAATAATATACTAATTATATATCACAGAATCACAGAATNGAATTTTTACTGGACCCTCTTTGATGTACCAGTAAATTCTGCAGAAGAACATACCTCTGACTTCAAAGAAGATAAATTGTCATAAACAAACCCATGATTCAATAGGAAATTTCTAATTTAATAATCAGTCTTACATTAAATTTTAGTCCAGAAATGATTGACATTTTATCTGACCAAATTAGTTTTAATTATATCTGTGGAATTTTCACCATTCTACCCTTGATTTAAAGGCAGTATTGAAGAGGAACTGGTCATATTCTAGTGATGATTGAAGTGAATCTTTAACTGCTAATAGTAGGATTTGGCTAACAACCTGGGAATCTTTGGAAGTCAAAGCTAATAGTAGGATTTGGCTAACAACCTGGGCATCTTTGGAGGTCAAAGTTAATCTTGTCATCCCAGCTAGTGTAGTGATGTAAATTCTTCCAAGGAACAGTTTACCTGATCATTAAACAGGCCTGCAAGACAATTGAAATGTGCATGCCACTGGCTACAGAGGGAGGGACATGCAATGTGGAGATGGTGCAAGCCTTTTGAGTTCAAATGTGAAGGGGAGAGTGATGCCTTAGAGCCTGCCCTACATCTACAGCAGCAGATTTGCTCTGATGTACTGAACACAACCACCTGCAAGCAGCATGGACAGTAAACTGCAAGGAAGAGATATTTAAAAGAGAAGAATGATACCTCTCAGTCTTAATCTTTCCTGGTTTTACATGTTGACAAGCAAAAAACTGTGGGGCTGCAAACTGAAGGACAAAATATTGCCACTAAAAGCTTACTGGTTTGTTGCTAAAAGCTGTTAAGAAAATGGAAGCTATTAAGATCATGCCAAATAATGGTGTAATAATAGCTGGCATAATGTGAAATTGAGATACTTTGTCTCATTCTAAAATGATCAGCCAAATAATGAACAAAAGTCTTCAGCAGAAAATGCTGTTTTCCCACATATGCCTTCAAAATGCAACAATACACAGAGTTGTTTTTAAATGCAGATTTTCTGGGGTGTCATCCTGTGAGTTGTACACTACACTGTAGGAGTAAAGGCCTTATCATATACTCCTTATTCAAGGAAAAATCATACTGAGTCAATTTAGCAGTAAGGATCCATAACTGGAAAACACTTAAAATCTTCAACCCACCTTTAGCTCTCAGGAAAAGTCTGCCTTGTACAGAGTTCCATGTCTTTTATTATCAAGTGAAAAACAAGCTTTGAAATCCCAAATAAGGGTTGCATAGTCTGTTTTCAAAATATTCTTAATTAATTTATATTGGCCAAAAAACACTGTAATATAATACATATTTTAGTTTGTGGTTTATATAATAAACATCATAATAATATACTAATTATATATCACAGAATCACAGAATGTTAGGGGTTGGAAGGGACCTAGACGATCATCTAGTCTAACACCCCTGCCAGAGCAGGGTCACCTAGACCAAGTCACTCAGAAACAGATCCAGGCGGGTCTTAAGTGTCTCAAGAGAAGGAGACTCCACAACCCCCCTAGGCATCCCATTCCAGAGCTCTGGCACCCTCACTGAGAAAAAGTTTTTCCTTGTGTTGACCCGAAACCTCTTGTGCTCCAACTTGCACCCATTGCCTCTCATCCTGTCATTGGATGACATTGAGAAGAGTCTGGTTGCATCCTTTCTACACTCACCTTTAAAATATTTATAGACATTGATGAGGTCCCCCCCTCAGTCTCCTCCAGGCTAAAGAGCCCCAGCTCTCTCAGCCTCTCCTCATAAGGGAGATGCTCCATTCCCCTAATCATCTTGGTGGCCCTGCGCTGGACTCTCTCCAGTAAATCTCTGTCTTTTCTTAATTGGGGTGTCCAAAACTGGACACAGTACTCAAGGTGGGGTCTCACCAGTGCAGAGGAGAGGGGGAGGAGAACCTCCCTTGACCTGCTGGCCACACTTCTCCTAATGCATCCCAGGATGCCCAGTCACCCAGGAACGCATCCAGGTGGGTCTGGAATGTCTCCAGAGAAGGAGACTCCAGAACCTCCCTGGGCAGCCTGTTCCAGGCTCTGTCACCCTCACTGTGAAAAAGTTTTTCTTTGTGTTGACCCTAAACCTCTTGTGTTCCAACTTACTCCCATTGCTACAACTTACTCCCATAATAAATATAATAATATAATACATATATTTTATACATTAAAATATATAAAAGCAAAAGATTTAAAAAATGTTCTGTATTAGAACTTCAGTGGGTTGTTTTTGAACTTGGGTGTTTTCTGCATATTGTTAAAGTATTGATGAGAAATAATTTTGAGGGACACCATCAATCAGATTATCAGAGTCTTCATTAAGTGTTATCAGTTGATGATATTGTTGTGATCAGCCTCAGAAAGCTGAAAGCAATAGCAATTTTCATAGAACCATAGAATAATAGAATACTAGGGGCTGGAAGGGACCTCTAGAGATCGAGTCCAACTCCCCTGTCAAGGCAGAATCATCCAGGGCATGTCACACAGGAACACATCCAGACAGTTTTTGAAAGTCTCTAGAGAAGAGACTCCACAGGCTCTCTGGGAAGCCTGTTCCAGTGTTCCATCACTCTCATGGTACAGAAGTTTCTACTTACGTTGAGGTGAAACCTTCCATGCTCCAGTTTATCCCCGTTGTTGGTTGTTATAGTTGCTGGGCACTATAGAGAAGAGATTGGCTCCTTCTATTTGACACCCATCCTTCAGATATGAATAGACATTAATAAGGTCCCCTCTCAGTCTTCTTAAGACTAAACATCCTCAATTCCTTCAGTCTTTCTTCACAGGGGAGATGCTCAAGTCCCTTAATCATCCTCGTAGCTCTCCATTGGACCCTTTCCAGTAGATCCCTGTCCCTCTCAAATTGGGGAGCCCAAAACTGGACACAGTATTCTAGGTGTGGCAGAGTAGAAGGGGAGAAGAACTGCCCTACAACTGCTGGACAGTTTTCTTAATGCACTTCAGGATGCCATTGGCCTTTTCTTGTCGCAAGGGCACATTGCTGTCCCATGGATACCTTGCTATCCACTAGGACTCCCAGGTCTTTCTTCTTGGTGCTGTTTTCCAGCAGGGTGTTGGGGACTTTGGGCATGTATCTACAGTGTATAGGGGAGTATGGGAGCGTGAAGACACCACAGACGATGGACCTGCGCGGGAGCTTTGGCAGTCGAGCGCGGGGGGCACGTGCGCAGGGAAGAAAAAAGCCGCGAGGCGGGTTGGGGCGGGCGGGACGTCACGGCCAATCGGACTCTGGCGGAGGCGCGTGTGGGCCGCGTGGACGGGGCGGGGCAACCAATCAAGGCGCGCGTGGTCCGTGAATGCTGGCATGTGCGGGTTTGCTGGGGGTTGTATGGGGGAAGTTGTAGCTTGTGGTGCACGGAGCCTTTTGCCTACCCACATTGCATCAATGTGATTGCTCCCCTCCGCCTGGCCGCGGCAGCAGGGCAACCTCTAACCTTTACTGGTGCTTGGTGTTATTCATCCCCAGGTTCAGGACTCTATAGTCATCTTTATTGAGCCTCATGAGGTTCACATTTGCCCAGTTCTCCAGCCTGTCTAGATCTCATTGGATAGCAGTACAGTTTTACTGATGATCTCCTCTGGCAGGTCCTAGTCTAAGAGTCTGTGTCCCATTCCCACCTAGAGTAATGTGACATGGAGACATTCATGGAGAAGAAATTCAACTGAAATTATTATTCTGTGGGTTCAAGACACTTAAATTATGTCCCATTCTTCTGAGAAGTACCAGTATAAAACACATTATGTCCTTTCTATCTTTCTGTGAAAGAAAAGTTCACAGTATAGTAGAAAGACTTGCAAAAATGTATGTACCTGAGACACAACAACTGAGAAATTGGAAGCTCTAATTTCAATTTCTTTGTGCTCTTCCTGGCCTAAAACATCTGAACTTTTCAATATGAAACAACCCTAACCTCAAAATAGAGTATATAATATTAGCTGGACTATCATTTGCTAATTGTTCATTTTAGTCTCTCCAAGGAAGAAAGGAATTAGAGTGCTTTGATGAGAAATAATGGTCAAATATATTGATCTGCACTGCAAGATCTGCAAGTGAGTCCAAAATGAAATTATCACAATTTTAAATCATATAAAGAAAGTATTGACTGTCTGCAAACTAATTCAAATGTGTCCAAACACAGAATGATGGCTGCTAGTAGCACTGGAATTGTGCCAGTATACTGACAAATTATTTGGAAGCACCTTACTATTAGACAATTATTCAACAGAAATAGATTGGAACAATCAGGTTAATCCTGATGACCAAACAGTGTGTTTATGACTGTTATAACACAACAAGTCACATGCTGTTACTACTTTTGTAATATGGTGATGTTCTCTGAGGTCATAATCATGCTTTCATATGCTTTGCGTGTTGTGTATGTCCACATACAGACATAAAAATATACTTACACGTATATATTGTAGAAAGATAAATGGATCAGTAGCTGCATGCTCATTTAATGCAATGCATTTAATCAAAGGTGTGAACAATGTACATCCAGAACAGTTTGATTAAGAGGTTTTCTACAGGTTCACTGGAAACCCTCAGTAACATTTGTCAATAATCAAAGCTTTAAATCCTATGGAAGGAACTGAGTAGGAATGGAAAGAGAGGCACTAGAGAGGCAAACTCTGAATGTCAATACTTAAAAATGAGAGTTGTTTTGAGGAAAAAAAAAAGAGTGCTAAACTGGAGATGTGCCAGCTGTTGAAAGCCTACTTTTAAGGCTGTGTCTGAGAACTGCCAGTATTTCCACATGAAGGCTGGAAGAGAAGAGGATGTATCAGAAAAAGCAACACTGAATGAGGCTCCA
Source organism: Ceyx cyanopectus (assembly GCA_013401355.1). Classification (NCBI taxonomy): domain Eukaryota; kingdom Metazoa; phylum Chordata; class Aves; order Coraciiformes; family Alcedinidae; genus Ceyx; species Ceyx cyanopectus. The sequence continues at coordinate 15,354 of VYZU01038071.1, forward strand.
TTCTGGCTATCCAGCAGCTATACTCCATCATCTAGTCTGCCAGTCTGGGCTTAATTTCCCTGCCTGTCCCTTAATCCATCTAAGAAGGATACTCCTTTTGTTGTAGGATGTTGGATACCTGTGTGTGAAAATATGACAGAGCAGATCAACTTATTTTCAGAGCTGTGCTAAAGAATTATGACAATTTTAATACCTGCCCTGCCCTGATAATTGCCAAAGCCTGATCCTGTGAAGAGCAATATTTGTGCTCAAATTTACATGCTGTAATTAAACCCAAGGAGACTATTTTCAAAGCCTAGAGTTAAACAAGGAAAAGTTTGTAATGAGAAGTCATATCTTTCATTAGATTTGCAGATATAATTGGAAAAAACAGACAGACTTTCTTGTATGCAAACCCTGTTTCTTGTCTTCAGGTCTTGGCAAAGAGCCAGGTCTTTACAGGGTTGAAGCCTAAACATTAGCAACATTTCACTAGGTATAAATGCTGTTGTAAAAGGAGCTTATTAAAAACCTGGATTTCATTGCTTAGAATCCTCCCCAGAACAACCAAAAAAATACAGGTTGCTCTCTAACTGACTCCTTGCATCAATACGAAGAATATGAAAATTTTTATGCAAGTGTTGCAAATGCTCAGTTTGATAATTTTTGCAAAATGGTTTGTTTGTTTAAAAAATAATTAAAAATTAATTGAGCCAAAACATGAGGGACAAATTGACTCTGTAACCCAGCATTTACAGAACTCATCTGGGATATGGGAGACCAGCATAGAAGCCTCTGCTTTAACAAACAGTTCATTAATTACAAAGCAGAAAAACTTTATCAAAGGAGATTAGTAACTCCTACTTTAGAATAGCCAAAATGCTGGTGATGAGGATTCCTTGGGATGTGAGATTCATATTCTCTTCCTTGAGTCGGGAGGTACTTTGGTTACTTCTGCAACTGCTAAATCACACACTCCGTGCATTTCTGCCTGCAAGAGTAACGGCTCCCTGTCTGGAATTCATTGGGCTATTTACAATCAGGTATCTACTCCTTATTAAAATTTTTTCAGAAATGATGAAAACTACTGTTTTTTGGTGTGAATTCAGGACTTTATAGTTTTTGCTTCTGGTTATTTCCAGTTATTTCTATCTCTTGTAAATTCAAATCAATTAATCTCTTCAGACACATTGTCTTTTCTCCCAGCTTGAAAGGTTTGACATGAAGCTGAGTGAAGTTATTCCATTGTTTCTATCAGCTTCATTGAGCTTTGGGTCACCTCCACAGGTGTAGACTAAAGAAGGTCCTGAAAGAAGTGTTTTTTAAAACATGAGGATGTAGATGGCACTGCCTATGACCAAGTCCAGAGTAATGATCCTCATAATGTATCTAAATTTTCAGGTCCGAGAGGAATAGCTCTGCATAGGAGATGCAGTATGTTCCATACAGCGATCAGATTTTGAAGAACAGTAAATCAGGAACACAAGTTTCACCACAAAGCACATAATTCCTCCTAGTTTAAACACAGATTCTGGATTTTGTTGTCTGGGCTCTGGCAGTGAACACTTTCTCTTGTACTTGGGCAGAGAGTAAGTTAATCAGGTAAGTGGGCTATCTTAAAAAAAGAATAAAAAATAAGGAAAGTACTTCAAGATATAGTTTTCATGAAGAACCTGAACTGCAGTTTGCTGAAGGTGGAGGTCACATTCTGTATGAAGTGCAGGGACTTCCTCCCACTGTCATATGCTCTCACTAAGTCTCATAACAGACAGATACTGGACTTCCATCTCATCTTATTCAGGATTTTTTTTCTATTCTTTATATTCATGCCTGGAACCACCTGCTGACTTCTGTAGATATAAAAGCATTATTTATGTTTTTTTCATGTTTGTTTTAGAACTACAGTGTTATCCATCACCTACCTAGACAACATAGGGAGGGGTACCCAATGAGTGCAAGTTGTGGCTAGTACCACCAGGCCTATGTCTGGTGGGCTCTTGGCACCTGACTTTGAAGCTTGGGGAAATGAACATCAGGAGGGGTGCCTGGCTGGCCAGGGATTCCTTTTCTTTTGCAGGGCTTGGGTCCTCTTGGCTAGTTAAACAGTAAAGCTAGGGAAATTTCAGATGAACAAAATATACAGCCTTCAAAAGAATGAAAATGGTCATCCCCATGTAAGTGTTGCCAACTTAAACATCACATGCAGCCATAAGACATTATGTCAAACTGGTTTTTGAAAAGTAATGCTGATTCCAGATTTGCTGCCTCAGTTTACCCTGATGAAACATTGACATAAATGCATCCATAAACACTCAAAGTGTTTAGCTAATTTTTGTCACACTCTCTAAAGTCAGTAGTCTCAGGAAACATTAATGCACTTCTGTTGATCCTTTCCCTTAGAAATTGGCTCAAAACACACCAACATAGACTTCTTGCTCTGTGTCTTTCAGTCTTGAGAAAATTCTTGCATTGAATGGCTGTAAAAGTTAAGAATGATAAAAGATAAAAAATTATATGCATGTGCAGCAACATTTTTTTTCATTATCTTTTTGCCTTAAACCATAACCTTCTGTATACATTTTATATATTTTCCATCTAATAATGTCTTACACCCATAGTAGTCCTGGATGCAAGTAAAGGAAATTTAGACATTAGCTTTTACAAGATAGCCAAATGAGAGAGTTTGTACATAAAGATTTGCGCATGAGATCTTATCAATAAAAACTACTGGTTTTGCACACCCAGTTCACTTTCAGGTAGAAAGCTGTGGTTCACTGTTTAACTAGCATCACAAACACAAGAAGAGAGCTGCAGAAATCAATACTTAGAACAACCATAGTATAACTACATCCTGAATTTTATTTACATTTAGTCTAATCATGGTCATCATGTTCTGGAAAAGTACAAATACAAATATTACTACTTAATGACTGCTTACATTGAGGGGTTGAGAGAACATATTGCTTCCTACAAACAGCAATAACTTATTTCTAAAGGAAAAGGGGAAAAATAAAAGAAAGCTAATGATTCAGAACTGGTCGGGGAGGAGATACTAAGATATTTTATCTTTCAATGTATACCTCTTTTTCTGCATCATTAGCATGACATTCGTATCAATTATCACTTTTTTAACATCTTAAAAAGCTTCAGAATTTTCCCATTTACTAATTGAGCCTAATTATTCACAGAAGATAACAAGAGACAGAGGGAGGGACATTTATTTTCCAATGAAAATTACCCATTCCTTTCTTTGGAACCAATTTGGCAGTCCTTGATCATCTACTGGAAAATATGAAATCAAGTCAGCCATAAGGGATAAAGTTCTTATTCACAGTTTTTCAAGGAAAATATACTTCATCCAGTGAGAGCTTACCTACGAAACGTTGCAAATATTGCAGTTTGGCCCAGTGATTGTATGGGGATATCTTGTCATCAGGAATTATTAAAGTTTGCTAAACAGACTGTAAATGTAAATGTCTCATTTACCAGAATTACAGAATCAAAGAATGTTAGG
>VYZU01038077.1:0-11895 GCA_013401355.1 Ceyx cyanopectus
GCTCTTTATAGAACTAGTAACAGAAATGAGAATTAACATATTACTCTCTTTACCTTTGTGTTTCTACTTTGTTCTATTTCTTCAACAGTTTTGTCCAGTTATTTTATGAATTCTTTGAGGACCAGGGAGAAGTGGAGTTCACTTGGTGCATCTACCTTACTAACTGCTGTGGAGGTTGGTTTTGATTTCACCTGTCATGTCCCTAAAGCTGTGTCCACACAGTATTTTATCAGCATGAGTTTCACTCTGATTTCCTTTTTGAGGTTCACTGGGTGTACTTGAGAGCTGTCTGCTCCACATTTCTTGTTTCCATCAGGAGGGAAAAGGCTTGGAGTGAGCAGTGTTGTGTTGGAGAGAGTGTTCCCGGACACCAAGTATGGACATAAGAAAACCTCTCTCTTGAAACAACCCCTTCATCAAAAGAACCCCTTCATCATTNGAATTTATTTTTCCTCTAATTTTCTAGATCATTTAAATATATGAGAGGCTTTGGAAATAATGATTGGTATCATGATATAAAATTTCATAGATGTCTTTATTTGCGTGTTGAATAAAAAGTCCAAATTACTGATTCTAAGATTTGGAAGAATTTGTTTCAAAGGCAAGAAATAACAAGTGTCTCAAAATGGGCAGCATTTGCTTGAAGTAAGCCAAGAGCCAGGCTGAAGAAGGGTCTAGCTGCAGTATCTTATAGATCCCACTATGGAATCCAGTGTCTTTACTGTGGTATTGAGACCTTTGAGAGACAGAGAGAGGAAAAAAAAAAAATAAAGGAAGCTCAGAATATCAGTTTAGAATAAGGTGAGCAGAGAGACACATACAGCCAGTTGATAGCAGCCATAAGCTCTCTGATGCAGCCCCAAACCCACTCTTCTTCGGTCTAGCCTTTGTGCTGCTGGAAGGTGACTCCATCCAGCTTGGATCCAAAGCCTGGACCTCATAGAGCCAGAGGCTCTCATCCAGCTTTAAAAAGAATTTAGCGTGCATTAACTTTTCATTTCAGCAGAGACCAAAAGAAGGATTAGTTTTGATAATGTGCCCAGAGATTAGCAAATGCTCTTGGGACTCCACAGACGTGTGTTTGAAGGCTCTAATCCTCACATCATGTCTCCCAGGAAATTTTCCAAACTGTGGGTTTACACACTGAGTTAGTTCCCCCTAGAGGTCTCGAGCTTTCTCAACCTTGCATTGCCTCGGAGGTAAAAGCCATTCTGCAAATGATGGCCCAGAATGTGTTCGGTTTTTATTTTAAGTTTGATCATATTTGGGTATTTCTGTAATGAAACAACATAAGGATTATAAAACAGAGGATGTCATAATACTAACAAGGTATGAGGTCTAGGCAATATAAATATGCCTGTGGCTAAGGAATGATTCCTACCCCCCCATCCCCATAGCACAAGATTTTTCAGCATTTGGGCATCAAAACTGTAGATTTGAAAAGGAAAATTTATTTAAGACATTTCCTCAGGGAAAATGGTCCCTTCTTTAGCCCTGAAACAGATGGGAGAGACTGGAGTGGCTAGCAGCAAGAGGTGGCTCAGTGAATCAGATGATGGGCATAATACTGGCTCATCTTTCTATATAGTTGAATAGGCAATAGAACCCTGGGATTCGATAACCACAAATTGCACAATCTACAAGAGGAGGTTGGAAGGTAGCAAGTGTTCTTAACAGTTGCTTCACCAAGTAAACAGTAAAAATTCTTTAAAATATTGTTATACTTTGTGTAGAGAATAATGTAATGATTTGATTGCTAGTAACAGAGACCAAATTCAATTCCGAGAGTAAAATAATAAATGTTAGGTTTAGACACCATTCAGAGATCAGTGAAAATTAAATTGGATGGGTGCTCAGAGAGCTCTCTTTTTCAGTATTTCCTTCCCAAAGGGCTGCAAGCTTTGCATTGGATTAGGGCAGCCACTCAGTCTGGGGCTTATTTATTTGGTTTGCTCTGGTGATTATTTCTTCTCACCGAGCTACATACCGCTCCCCTTTTTGTTACACAACTCTTAGTTTTGCTCTTTATAGAACTAGTAACAGTGCTTTTCCAAGAGGGTTTTTAAGTGTAACCGTATCTAATGTTGTAAAATACATTTTCTTCTCAATTGTACAGGACAACATATAACACAACCATTGTCTTTATTATTATTATTATTTTAAAACATATAGGTAATGCAGAAACATTCAGATGTTCAGATTTAAAATTTCCAGAGATTAATTCAATATCACTAACCTTCCACTGCCTATGGAGTTTCCTCACAGCTTCCTGTAGGTTGTGCTGCTCTTGTTCTGGAAGGATGTCAGTAAGTTCATCACATGCTTTCAGAAAGGCATTTAGGACTCTCTGATCCAACTGGTTAAAGAATTCCTGAGGTTGAGGTGGAAAGTAAGAAGGTGTGATGAAGGTGATTATTTATATGTTAAACTGCCAGTATGAAATCGCCTGACACACTCTAAGTTTAAGGTTACTTCTGCATCATTGAAGAATTTAAGTTTGAGCTAAGGAAGGAACTATTTCCAGCTATTTGAAATCCTGCAAACTAATGTATTCTCAGTCAGTAAACTGAGATGGTATTTTTTCAATAATATATTTTGCTACATGCATAAGTAAAGGTTATAATACAGAAACAGATATTAATTGGGTAAAAAAGCAGTTGATGTGTGAGACTGGCATGTAGTACCTTCAGTTCCAATGGTTCCACTGGCTAAACTGACCTAAATTTCTATAGAGTTTCTCTCTTCACCTTCTGGTTGGTTACATTCATCAAAAAGAGGGGTGATCTTTTTTTTCCTTTCCGATTTTCANTATATAATTACCACTCACTGCTGAAGAGAGAGCAGTGTTCTAATGCTCTCATTAAGAGAGTAATTTTCTAGCAATGCTTAAACAACTTCCTTACTTTTCTTTCTTTGTAGTCAGTTAATAATTGTGACATTTTTCTTGGCTTTAACTGTGTGTCCCTGAAGGCGTGTTAAAGACCCCCTGTGATTAAAATAGTGGGAATCATGTTGCTGAAGTGACATTAACAGAGATACTTATTAAAATTTGGCCCCTGCTGTTTGTGGTTTCTCAAGCCTCTACTTTAGCAAATTTTAAAGTAGAATTGCATGATGCCTGTTGACTAGAAACTCTACTATGGCCCAAATATTGAGAATTAGAGAAGTAATTATGGACTGTCACAACACCTGGAAACAGAAACGATAGTGGGTCACTTAATGTTGCATTTAACAGATCATTGGCTTTGTGGCTGATGTAAAGCAGATCTCTGGGCACACCATGTGCACACAATGATCTCGTGGCTTACTACATGGCTTCATGTTTGCAAGGTATTTGCATCGTTTATCTGCTGTTCCCAAGGTTCTGGTGGAACTATAATACAGCTTCCTTTGAGCCTGTCCACCTGAACAGCGTTTTAAATAAATATTGCATGAGACATGTATCAGAAGGAAACAAAATTGCTACTTGACTGCAACCAGTTTACACTTTCTCCTGAATCAGCAGCCTGTGTTTGTCTTGTAACTTATACAACAATTCTGTTTTCACCTCCACTGTTTATTTCCCTTTCCCTTTCAGGCAACTGCAAAAGCCAGAAAATGGCCTTTGTGATAATGCCACTGAGATTTAGAGCATTAAAGCAATCTCATTATCAGTTTACATCCCCAGTTGGAAATGGGAGATTGTTCAGCACATCAAACAGTAGAGCGGGGGCATGTAATGTGCAGCCCAAGGGCCAGACGAGACCTGCTGAGTCATGTAATGCGGGTTCCAGCTGCCCTCTTCCCAAAGCTGAAGGATGGGGTTAAAACAGCAGAACTTATGACTGGTGTTGCTAATGAACTCGAACCACTATACATTATTTTCCTTCTGCATACCAAATATGGTTATATGCACTTATAATAAATGTCTAAAGTTTTTATGCAAATTGGATGTGGCCCTTGGGCTCTTGGTAAGTGACCTGTGTAACCTTCTGGTGTATAGAAGGTAAGAATCTTTCTAATGCTTGAATACGTGCATGGGGCTAGGGGCTGCCTTGCATTCTGAGCCTGGGTTGCCCTTTGCTTAAGAGCAATGGAGAAGGACTAATAGAAACCCCTGTAGTTCATCTTCCACACTGAACTCTTGAGTACGTGAGCAAAGAGAGAGGAAAATAATACTTTGTAGTTCACACACAGTGTGTAAATTTTTTCTCCCTCAGACCTTGGTTCTTAGCAGCCATGTACATGTAAAACCCCCACCACATCAACGCAAGACTCCCGATGGATCTGCAAATGACATTACATTGTTGAATTTTTATGCTGTGGGAAGAATTTTAATTATCTTAATTACTGTTTCTGAGTTACTGGGAAATAAACTCAGAATCTATCATTATTTAATCCAACTGTGCAAATGAAATATATAATTGATATAAAATGTTTTTGTCATACACAATTTGAACAAAGATCTATGATAGTTTAAAATTCAGAGAGTTCTTCTGTGGTAAAGTTCTATTAATGCATTCATTAACAAGAAATTACATTATAATGTCTGTGGGGCTTACTTCAGTGAAAGAACAATTTCTTTGTTGGTAATTTCGTTTTGATGTTACTCCCCTCTATTCAGCTTCCCCAAAACGACATTTTTCTAAAAATCAGCACTAATATGGTAGTTAACCTTTCTCAGTATTACTTAAGAAGATAATGCTGAGATAGTCACGCAAAGAATTAAGCCTTGAAACTTTCTATTTTATCCACTGTTGTGAAAGTTCAACACAACTTCAACTATATTCTTCATTTCACTGATCTTACCTTTAAAATGGCAAGAAAGATTTTGAAATTATAAATGAGGATTGGCTGGCAGACATATATAATGTGAATATTCTTTTTGTATGGAAAGAAGTCACAAACAGGTATTGTCAAAGCATTTGTACCAACTTCACCTACTGGTAGCAAGGTACGGAGTTCTAATGTAATTTTTATTATTTATTTTGTGATAAAACTAATATTCAACAAGACAGGGTTTTGTGAATCTGCCATCCTGAAAGATGCACAAATAGTTTACTCAAAATACCACTGTTTGTTTATTTATTTTTTAAAATTTATACTTGCAACTAATGCCACAAAAAAAAAGTCTTTTTCTTGGGGATAAAATCTGAGTGTGATCACTTTTCTGGCTTTTCTTGGAAAAGGAAGGTGTCTTTGTTGTCATGGACCACTGGGGAATTGTGGATGACAGGTAAGAGAAGGTGAACTGCTACAGAGTAAAACATGAGGAATAAGCATCAACGTCCTGGAATTGCAGCACCACTTCAAAAGGTAAGGTGAAACTGGTTTTTTTTGCTTTGCTGTCCTGGTACATTTGTTTTTTTCAGTGTCTCCTAAAAGTACAATTGTCTTGAAATGTACATGTTCAAAAATTTTAGTACACGTTAGGTCTTATTTTAATTTATTTTAATTTATGAGNGTACATATCACCATTTAAACTGGAAAATGAAATACAGTATTCTAGGTTCAACCAAAATATTTGGTACTAATAATCCTTTCATCTTTTATTAGCTGACATTAAAATATAGAATACATAACACCTGAAAATTCATTATATGATTGAATTTGCCATCATAGTTATGCAAAAGAAAAAGGCTAAACTACTAATTACTTGAACTTCTTTGAACATGAAAATAAAAGTAATGGAGAAAAATAAATCAGTGATGAGATTTTTAAACATTGAGAAAGTCTCTGACTTGAGTTCAGCAGATTTGAACAAAGTATTTTGCTGGAATAGTTAGACTGATGCCAGTGCTGGAGCTATTTCAAACAGAACTAGATCAAATATCTATGCTAGAGGAATATTTTATTATGTAATCATATTGGTGAAAAAAACTACATGATGAACCATCTGTTCTGTGAAAATACATTGGTTCAGTGAGGTGATTTTATAAAGTTTTATTTTGTAAAATTGTCCTTTTTTCTTGCTGCTTCTTACCTTAGAATACGCCTAAGTACTGTGCAGTTAGGAAAAAATAAGAAATGCAAATACTAATCTGAAAAGGTATTTTAAACATAATTTGTCTTTCTAATTATTTTTCCACAGCTCTAAAATCAGGAATTAGAAAGCAAAGGGATAGACTTTCAAGCTTATAAATTAACCTTAAGACAGCCTTTTTTTTTCCAATGGGTTACCAAGTCTAATCTTCTGAATCCCAAGCCCTCAGAGTAGTTCATTTAAGGGTCTTGATGACACAAAGTGGTTCCCTTGAACTGGGTCAAGACAGAATCCTACTTCATGTTTCTCAACAGGACGATACGTGTGGATCCCAGATTTCTCCATCCTTTGTGGCTTCTGCCTCTTTTGCTTCACTGAGAATGTAATTGCTGAGCATGTGATGAAACAGCCTTCTGCAAGGCTAACTAGCCAATCAGTGCTACTCATCAAACCAATGGCATGGGGGGTGCAGGGAGGAGAGCAGTCAGTTTTTGCTCTTTCGCAGGTACCAGGAGTATGCATGTGTTTTATAGACCAAGGAAGGGCCCAAGAAGGGCCCAAGAAGGACCCAAGAAGAGCCNGTCCTGGTACATTTGTTTTTTTCAGTGTCTCCTAAAAGTACAATTGTCTTGAAATGTACATGTTCAAAAATTTTAGTACACGTTAGGTCTTATTTTAATTTATTTTAATTTATGAGGTAGGGTAGGTTCATGTAGATGAACATCTCAGGAAAATAACCTTGGGTAAGTAATGTTTCCCTCTGAACAAAGAGGGCCCTTTGAAAGTAAAAACAAAGAGGTATGGGAAAGCAAGAAATACAATGGAGACATCAAAAGAAAACACTAAAAATGACTACATCAAATCAAAAAGATTAAATATTTTAAGGTGCAAAACAGATCAAAGGCTTCTTAAAGATATAAAATGTGAAGCCTATGAGGAAATTAGGANTTTTTAAACATTGAGAAAGTCTCTGACTTGAGTTCAGCAGATTTGAACAAAGTATTTTGCTGGAATAGTTAGACTGATGCCAGTGCTGGAGCTATTTCAAACAGAACTAGATCAAATATCTATGCTAGAGGAATATTTTATTATGTAATCATATTGGTGAAAAAAACTACATGATGAACCATCTGTTCTGTGAAAATACATTGGTTCAGTGAGGTGATTTTATAAAGTTTTATTTTGTAAAATTGTCCTTTTTTCTTGCTGCTTCTTACCTTAGAATACGCCTAAGTACTGTGCAGTTAGGAAAAAATAAGAAATGCAAATACTAATCTGAAAAGGTATTTTAAACATAATTTGTCTTTCTAATTATTTTTCCACAGCTCTAAAATCAGGAATTAGAAAGCAAAGGGATAGACTTTCAAGCTTATAAATTAACCTTAAGACAGCCTTTTTTTTTCCAATGGGTTACCAAGTCTAATCTTCTGAATCCCAAGCCCTCAGAGTAGTTCATTTAAGGGTCTTGATGACACAAAGTGGTTCCCTTGAACTGGGTCAAGACAGAATCCTACTTCATGTTTCTCAACAGGACGATACGTGTGGATCCCAGATTTCTCCATCCTTTGTGGCTTCTGCCTCTTTTGCTTCACTGAGAATGTAATTGCTGAGCATGTGATGAAACAGCCTTCTGCAAGGCTAACTAGCCAATCAGTGCTACTCATCAAACCAATGGCATGGGGGGTGCAGGGAGGAGAGCAGTCAGTTTTTGCTCTTTCGCAGGTACCAGGAGTATGCATGTGTTTTATAGACCAAGGAAGGGCCCAAGAAGGGCCCAAGAAGGACCCAAGAAGAGCCTGAGAGCCAGTCATAGAGACCAGCACAGTTTATATAATGCTGTGTCTGATAATAATCAGATTATACCTCCACAATTCCAACACAGAAACATAAGTGGTATGCAAGTATAGTGAGTATCAATTTGCCCATTATCTGTAATTAAATTAAATAATGCATGTGGGACCACATGTTTGAGGAATAAAAACACATTAAAATTCTTAGCAGTGTGAAGATTAAGGCAATATGATTTTTTTTTAAAGCTTTCATCCAGGGAAAAATAGCTTACTGCTTACTTGAAGTAAGATTAGCTAGAAAAATCCTGTAGACACCTAGAACAAAGTCTGAGTGCAACAGGCAAATATTTTAATGTGGAAAGATTTTTATTGGTTTTAATTAAGCAATGACATTTTTGTTAAATGCTTTAAATCTTTAATTACCACCCAAAAGCATTGAGCTTGACATGAGTTATTTACAGAGTCTCTGTGAAATACAGTTCAATATTTTCCTATAAATGCTTCATCTAGAAACAACAGAAAGTCCTCAATGGAAACTACAGTGATTTTTAGCAATATAGGTGTTTCAGGGTCTGATTTGAACCACAAGGAAGTCTGGGGTTTGAAAGAACTCCAGTGGCTTCCATAGGAGTTGACTCAGGTCTTTCATGACCATTAATGCTTGTAGTAACTAGAGAAATTATTTCTTATCACTGACAATGGTCCAAAATCCCATATCTGTCACCACAGGAGAGCCCTGAATATGTATTATGGGTTTTGAGGGTTTAGTTCTGTTTTTAAAAAATAGGGTAAAGAAGGTAACACCTAATGTAAAGCTTGGAAAAACTTTCATGTGACAGCCACAGCAGCTGCACGTGTGGATGTAACGTAGAACACACCATGGATGAGTTTTTCACAGGCGTTTGGTGCTCATGTTTCACAGCACTGTTGTTTTACAGCCCAGTTTTGTCAATGACATCAGAGGGAGAAGAGTTCTTTACCACTTGTAGTGAGTATATATATAGATATATATGAATATCTATAGCTATTATCCATGCAAGGAATCAGACATTTATGATAGAGATTTTCCCTTAATGTTTCATAAAAAATAGAAGCAGGGTCCACAGCTGAAGCATGTGAATCAGCTCACCCTAAATGTTCAAGTCCATGGCCTATGTAGCAAGGCACACAGAAGAGGAAAGGAAGTAGCAGTAGTAGTGCTTGCATGAAGGTACCTCATCTATGTAAGGTGATGAATCTTCCCAAGCTTCCCATGTACTTAGGAGAAAGGGCTCTCTAACAGCCTGAATCTGGTTCATGATCTGGATCATTTTCTGGAGAAGTAGAGTTCTCTCCTCTGAATGTATCTTCCTCCCTGAAACAAGACAATTTGTGATTAATCAAAGGACACAACTGAGACCAGAACAAATCTACAGATGATACAGATCCCAGTCAGATATGCACAGGGAACATTTGAAATATGTAGGTCATTTTAATGTGCATCAATTTCCTTCCCTCCTTTCAAAGGAAAATGAGATGTTTCCTGTAGAGGATGAACTCTGTCCATGAAGTGTAAGGGACACTTGCTCTCATCCTTCAGATGAAGTGGAAGCACCCAGACAATCCTCATCATGAGCCATACTAGTGAATACTGTTCTGTTTTTTGTGACTATGTGTTGTTTGTATTGTGCAAGAAAGAAAGGGTTGCTGAATATGAGTAGTGATCACCAGAACAGCAAGGTTTGTGACAGCAAAACGCAAGGCTAATTGTGGTTTATCCTAAGAAGAGTAAGATGTGATTTTTTTACAGGTAACACAATCCCATTGTCATACAGTATGCATATCTGAAGTTGTTCTGAGGAATACACTGCAGATGTGTCTCAACAAGAGTGAAGGAAACATCTAGGTCAGTTATTATTTAGAGACTGCAGTCATGGGCACAAGAGCCCAGAGCAGCAGCAACTGGGGCAGGAGCTCAAAGCTGAGGAGAGTTACTGCTCAGATGGCCTGAGGATAGCCCCAGGGGGGATGCTGGTGCTGGGGGCCCTGCATACTGTGTAGCAGTTGGCAAGGTGGACTCCTCCAAAACAGCCAGCTCTTCAGCATACCTGAGTGTGAGAACCTGGCTTTGTCATCACTTTTCTGTGACATATCCCTTCTGATAAAATGTAGACTTTTTTATCTGTAGGAAGGGGAATTTATTCTGTTAATCACAGACTAAATCCAACTGTTCCTACTTCTGTTGGCATAAGCCCAGGTGGTAGGCCCTCTGAGCAGAAAATCTGCCAACTGGGAAGTCATAATAGGAAAAAACAGCTGCTGTTTTTCATGTTAAAATCCTGGGCATACTGTGGAGCCCAAATCGTGATCTTAAGTTTTCCTTTCCCAGTAGAAAGCTTAAAAGCGTGTGAAAGTATCAATACTGCCTGATCGCTCCAAAGAACTTGCCTCCAAAAACAGTCCGAGCTTACTTAGGACTCAAAGATACATCTCATTTGTGGTCTGTGTGTGCAATTTAATCTCTAGGTAGTGCTTACCAACTCATGTATGAGAACAATCAGCACTCAGGAGAAACTATCCTATGCTTCATTGAAGTGTAGTTTTCTTTAGATGTTGCTTATTAGGTTTTCATGAAAGAATGACAAAACACATAAAATTTGATGAACAAAGGATATGCAACATTACAGAGGTAAGACACTTGCTTCAGTATCTATAGGGCTTGCTCATAAGGGTTCCCATCTGCTCCTCCCTGATGAAATCAGTAACATGTCTCATAAACCTAACATGTGAGCCAATAACTTCTGTGAAGTGAAACACCATATCAAAAGCCTTGGGAAAAAAAACGTGTAAATGTACTCAACATCCTTCATAATTTTCAAACAGTGACACCTACAGAATAATGAGAAGAAAATCAATTATTTGAGACATTAAAATTCTCCAATGCAGAAGTTTTCAAGAAGAATGCATTCTGAAGTCTTTGGCTCTATTTTGTTTCAGGACCTGAAGCTTTTTAGAAGAGCAAGTCCCAGGTATAATACTTAATACTGCAATTTGTAGCTACTTAATTTAAAGATAAAAGTAAAAAAGAACCATCTAGAAGTCCTGATAACGTTAGCACAGAGGAGACCAAGATGGAAGAGTTACCTTGGATTGCTTGTGCCTTATGCTGCTGGAGATATCAAGTTCGTAATTTAAGTGATAATGTGGGGGTTTTTTCTTCCATGGGGAAAAAGTTAGCACATTGCTGTGTGAGTAACTCGTCCCTAACCAATTTCCAGAACAATAGCTAAAGTCAGACTGTGAAAGTTTCCTCCATTGAAATTCAGCATGAAGTTCACTACAGCAATGGTATCTAGGGTCTGATCGCTTGTCCACAGAAATTAAATGATAGCCTTCTATTCATCTTATTATGCGTGAAACTGAGATAGAATCTAGGAGAGTTTCAAATGTATTCTTACAGTGAAAAAGTGTGTCTCCCCTGCCACCCCCACTGCTACTTCTTTGTATTTAAAATGGTGATACATAACACCATCCAATATTCAAATTTTCACAGAGACAATAGAAGCTACGTGTCATGTTATAGGGTTGGATGACGATAAAAATCATATTAACAGTGTAAAAGCAAAGCTTTAATTATTTGCATTTCTTGAATATGTCCTTCAGTCTTGTGTTGGTTTTTTTTCCTGCTGATAAATTTACTTGCTTTTAATGTGACTTAATACTATAATAAACATTTCACTCCTCCTGTATTCCATGTGCTTCATTCAAGTTCTTCATGTCAGCATTGTAGGAGATATTGGTGTGATCATGAGACAGAAGGAAAGAGAGACCAAAGTGTTTAAGAAGAGGGATGGAAGGAAGCAACTGCCTACCTACCTACCTAGATAGTTGCTAGGGTCTGTAGCAGTTAATTCCACAGTCTTGTACCAAGTCTAAGTAAATCTTTTTCATGTAAAAGTGAACTTTACTATTAGTATGTAAATCCATTGTGCCAGAAGTACAAAAGAAGTTGATTATTACCTCTGAACATTAAGGAAATTTATAAAATTTTCAGTTCCTTCATGTGCTATAAAGAGAGTGGCAGAGAATTTGAACTGAAGCACTTGGAGTCACTCTGATTCCTGTTTATATTACCATTTATTAACAAAACCAAAAAAACCCAAA